>JAHBMJ010000443.1:192021-230834 GCA_018398765.1 Chromera velia | reverse complement strand
GGGGGGGGGGAAGCGGGACAAGGCATGCCAAACAGACCTGCGAGCGCCTTTCTGTCTACAGGGTCGAGGGGTCCTGCGAGGAGCTGCGCGTTGAGCAGAGAGGTCAGTTGGTTCAACGAGCTCTCGCTCTGATGCCTGTGGTACCTGGCAGCAGAGCCCAGGAAGCACATGAAGTCCTCTGTGAAGTCGTTCAACCGACAGCTGTTCACGACCTTTTCGAGGGCATCCTCTGGGAGGAGGGCGCGTCGAACCATTGCAGACCTGCAGTGTGACACACATACACACACACACACACACACACACACACAGAGAGAGAGAGAGAGAGAGAGAGGGAGAGAGAGAGAGAGAGAGAGAGAGAGAGAATGAAAGACAGCAGCTAAGTTGGATGGTAGAAGGGACTCCGCACTACTGAAGAAAAAGAAGCAGAAAGTCATCCAGTAAATCAATCAGTCTCTCATTCAGTCTGTCGGTCAGTTCTTCAGTCAATAAATTAGTCGGGCAATCCACTTTTTCTTCCGACAGTCAATTAGTCTGCATTCCTTCACGCAAGCGCCTTTATTCACAGTAGTTCTGCATACATACATCTTCTTCTGCTTCTTCTTCTTCCTCTTCTTCTTCTTCTTCTGACAAAAACGCCCCGTGTTCGTGCCTCCCCTTTCTTTCTGTCCTTAGATGCACACCCATCCCTCTTCCTCTTCTGAGAAAAGCGCCCTTTGCTCGTGCCTGTTTCTCACCCCTCTCTCTCTACATCAGTCTGGCAGTCAGTTAGTCAGTCAGTTAGTCAGTCAGTCAGTTATTGATGAGTCAGTCAGTCAGTCAGTCAGTCAGTCAGTCAGTCAGTCAGTCTGTTATTGATGAGTCAGTCAGTCAGTCAGTTATTGATGAGTCAGTCAGTCAGTCAGTCAGTCAGTCAGTTAGTCAGTCAGTCAGTCAGTCAGTCAGTCAGTCAGTCAGTCAGTCAGTCAGTCAGTCATCAGTCAGTCACTCAGTCGGTCCCTCAGTCTGCCCACCTGCAGTTGACGGTCAGCTCCCCGCTGTCCTCTCTACAGAAGGTCTCGTCGAAGCACCGTTTGAAGTCAGAGCGGTCGTACCCATCAGTGAACGCGCAGCCTCCCCGGGTGCGTAAGACGTTTTGGAGCACTCCTTGTCTGACTTCCAACACATATCTGCAAGGTCGCTGGGTCTGCACACCTCCCCTCTCTTTGGCCATTCAGACCTCTCTCTCTCAAGAAGCGAAGCATCACTGTCGGAGGCAGTCGTTGCCAAGGCAGACCCAGAAACAGGAGAAGGGAGGTCGGGGACATCCCACCGAGAGTCTGTGTCTGCATTGAAGCGGGAGTTGGCGAGAGTGGCGGCGCTGCTGGTCGGTGTCCGCCCTTCTGATGGGAGGGCCCAGAGGAGGGCGGCACACGCCACAAAGAGGAGCATGACTATATAGATTCAGCACAGGTTCAGAACCCGCGCTTTGCCTTTGGTCTCACGGTTTGCTGTATATAAATGACTCCTTCAGTCGTCGGTTAGAAGGGACAGTCATGGTGTTCGATCATTTCATCGTGGCTTCCTACATGTGTGCATGCTTGTGGGGGTCGATTATATATATATAGACTGCACACACGCAAAGAGATGTATAAGTTCCCCATGCATGGGACACATCTGTGTGCCTTTTTGGCCTACCGATCGATGCTACCAGTTTCTTGCCCGCTTCGGTTACTGTACATGCAGGAAGTTTTGCGAAGGCTTCCTTCCAGCAGTAATTGTCTCTCTTTTTTCCTTGCATGCATGCTTATCTGCAGTGTTGATCTGCATGTATCGGTATTTCTGCAGTGGAGCCGGTTGGGGACGCGTTCAATCGGGGAGACGGCATTCCATGCTTTCATGCAATTCAATGCTTTGGTGTATCTTTGGTGTAGACGGCTGAGTCATGCAATGTCATGCATGAGAATAACACGTGGTCATATATAGAAGAGTCACGGTCAACGCAATGATTCGCTCTTGCATTTTCTTTCCGAGCAGTCGATCCTGCATGGACCAGTGCAGCCTTGCCGACAACAGTCTGAACGTGTGCGAATTGAACGGGCCGGAACCTGTGTGCTGCTCGGGCGCACATGCCCTGCCTGACACAGGCTGACAGACGAATTGAGTGCCCACGATCGAGCACCTTTTTGTGATCCGGATGGGGCCCAGCTCCAAGTAGGACAAAGAAATGAGTGACAACAAGCCACGACATATCGTTCTCTTCGGAGGGACTGGCTTTCTCGGCTGGTCGTTTATTCGCGTCTTCTTGGAATCCGAGTCTTTCCGGAAGCGGGGTGACAGGTTGGTCTGCGCATCCCGGAGGGTACCGGAGAGTGCGCAAACCCTGGAGAATGTCTTATGGGTGTCAGTCGACATTGCGGACGCCGAGAGTGTCCAAGGCTTTCTTTCCAAGTGCTTTGAGAAGGAGGAAGACCGACCAGATATGATCATCAATGCCGCAGCTGTGGGAGCACCGAAAGAGTGTGACCTCTCTCCTGAACTGAGTGAGCGCATCAATGTCGGTCTGCCGAAGCAGATAGCCACTACGTGTGCGTCTGTCGGTGCATCGGTCAAATTGGTTCAGTTCAGCACAGACATGGTCTTCGGAGGGGACGCGGCGCCGTATGCAGACACAGCGATACCGAATCCTTTGAATTTGTATGGAAAGCAGAAAAGTGAGATGGAGACATCGTTAGTGCCCATTTATCCCAACACGCTTATCTGCAGGGTTCCTCTGTTGTTCGGAGAATCCGGGCAGGGCACTAGGAATGGATGGAGGGGGATTGATGAGCAGTGTGGTCGGGGTGCGGTGATCGGTCTTTTCGTAGACGAGTGGCGCACACCGATTCGAGGTCTTCGGATTGCAGAGTTCATTTTGAATTGTGAATCTAGTTTGAAGGATGTTTGTGGTGTGTTGAATGTTGCCGGACCACAGAGGTTGTCTCGATATGAAATGGGTGAATCTGTATGGAAGGTTTTTGGTTATGATTCCTCCCTTTTGACGAAGGGGAATCTGAAGGAGCGAATGAAAGAAGTCAAAGAGAAGGCGAAGGAAAATTCCTCCATAGTGCCTTCAGACTATCAGAGGCCGGAGGATCTCTCTCTCGATTCTTCCAAAGCAGTCCGGTTGGGGCTGAAGACTCGTTCCTTTGAAGAGGAGGTCAGGGAGATCAAGGAAAAGGGGGGGTGGACGCAGAGCTGGGGGGGTGTCCGTTTGTGAGGATTGTATGGTTGTTCGAGAGACTGTCACAGTCGGATCAAACCCTAGATCAAACCTAGGATCAATTAAACAGTCTGAAATTCGATTTAATTGTAACATTTGTTTGCATGGTTCTATGACTAGTTCTATGAATAGCTGTCACAGTGTTGCAGTAATAACGCATTTGTTACTAGCATTTTCTCTTAGATTTTCTAGTTAGTTTCCTGCCAAATTTCTAGCTGGTCGAGATGTTTGCTAGACTATAAGAACGAATATCTAGCTACACACGAAAACAGAAATAAAGACTCACGATGAAATCGATCCGTAGGTCCTTATTCCAGAGAAAGTCGTTACAGAGTGGCAAGCAGAGAGCCACTCCCAGAGGAAAAAACGTTCAATTCTAGCAATCGATCGAGATGAAACAATGAGAAATTTTATGAGTCAAAATACATGCGAGAGGAGACGCTTGACGGAGTCCCTGCATGCGAGAACCCCGGAAAGCCCCAAACGAGAAGTGAAAGAGTTCCAGAGATGGCAATCACTTGCATAAACAATCGGGACTCAGCGTGCGTCACTCAACGTGCAATCACTAACAGGAGAGACGAGCCGGGATCAGTTAAAGAGAGAGAAGCGCATGGAAAGATGAATATCATGCGTGAAGCGAGCCGAAACAATGATGGCGCGCGCAGCATTTAAGGATCCGGATGGGGACTTACGCGCTTTAAAAATCAATTCGCTCGGCATGCACCCCTTACCAAACGGAAAGAGAGAAAAGAAGTGCGCATCGACAAGTAAAAAACAGGAGCAGCATGCTTCTGGAACATTACATGGCTTCTTCTTTCTACAGCGGTAGCTGACAAAACCGGGAAACAAACAAAACGCTCTCATGCGGTTGGCTCTTCCCCATCCCTCCTTCTTTCCTTCTCCATCGTCGGGCGGTGACCGTCACGCAGAGCAAGAGGAGGAAGAGAGGACACAATCTCGCTCCCAAACACCGGAGAAAGAGAGGGAGAGGGACTCATGAGACGAGTCAGAGCGCCAAGGTCGAGCGCTTTCGTGAGGAGGTCAGAGAGGTTGGAATTGGTGGAGATCTTGAAGATGCCAATTCTATGTTGCTCAACTAAGTCAGTGGCGGCCTGGAGGGGAACGACACAAGCCTTGTCCTGCATCTCCCGGATAATGGGGAGGAGGGCACGCTCGGCAGAAAAAGAGGCGCCAGACAACAGCAGAGACAATTTGAAAACGTTCGCTCCATCGCAGCCAATTCCGACACGGATGTTGGAGTAGAAGGGGGCGGTGCAGTTCGTAAAATGCAGCGTGGCGTCGATGCCTTCCTCCAGGGCGAGCACCTCTGCTCTTGTAGTTGATCTTGCTACGCGGGACTGCCTCCTACTTTTCCAAATGAGAGGTGAGTTGTTAATAAAAACAACCCAGCCTGTCTGAGGATATGGGGAGACGGCGTTGCCAAACGATGAGTCCCCATGTTTGATGGTCGTCAGCTTGGTCGGGTCGGAGGAAGGACGGACGTGGATCTCGAAAGAGGGGTGCGAACGGAGGTAGCGCACCGTTTGGAGGAAAAGACGAAGAGCCCTCTCGGTTGGAGACGCCAGAAAACGAGACAGGTACGAGTGCGCGAGAGCAACATCTGGCCGTGTGCAGCTCGCCACATAGCCTACCTGCCCGAGCAGGGTTCGGAAGACCTTCACACCTGCGGCAGACAGCAGAGGAGAGATGTCGTCCTCATGCGTAGACCCGACAGGGAGAGGCTTGTCTACACATCGGTTAGAGCCGGCCAGATCAGGAGGGAGGACAAGGGAGGCGACGTAGTCATGTTGGTGGCAGAACATGCTGGTGATGGAGACGTCGAACTGTACACCAACAAAACGACCCCCCGAGAGATCGGTGTAATTGCTGCACGTCACGATGTCCTTGAGGGAGTCGATGGTAGCTGCCGCATCCTCCCTGATGCCCAGAATGAGCAGGTCATCACAGTAGGTGGCCAGAAGAGCACGAAGCTTACCATTGGCACTATGCAACACCCACACACCCGGAAAGAGCGTTGGCTCCCATCCAAGGGAGCGGAGGACGGAGGTAAGAAAATCCTCGAAGACCTTGCCTGCGTCAGGCAAGCCGTAGACGGCCTTGCGGAGGACCCAGAGAAACTGCCCATGATCTGGATGGTTGGAAGGGGGGATGGCAGCGAGAGGGGGGCGATCAGGAGGCAACGGGGCTTGTAGATACGCCTGCACGACATCGGCCTTCTGAAGGGAAAGGTCGACGCCTCGACGCTTGCAAGCGTCAAACGCAACCTACAGGACAATGCGCACAGCTTTGGGGGGGCAGAGTCGGGTGGCGACGCTCAAACCCTCCCAAGGGACCTTCTTGCTGTTGATGATGGTACGCGTCTTGAACTTGCATGTGCCGTCGTCCTGAAGCTTCTTGGTGCGCACACGGAGGAAAGGGACGCGAGGAACGTTCCTCGGAACCTCAGAAATCGGAGTTCTGATGTAGACCTCCCGATCGATCCATCCCTGATCCTCCTTCTGGTCTGCGAAACAGATAAGCTGACAGGAAGCAGGACACAGATGTTTCAAACTCACTAGTCGGTGCATAGTTACAGCATGCACTGACAGATCAATAGAAGCAAGAAAAGCAACAGCAGATGCGACAGAAGGGTCAGATAAACGAGCACCTGGATACTTATAGAAATAACACCCATCCGAGCCAGAGGCAAAATGAGAGCAGAGAGAAGGGGGAAGACGAGACCCGCGATTGCCTCGCGAACGCTCCATCTCGAAGCCTGCTGCCGCGATCTGACCGTGCAACAGTTCAACAATCTCTGCCGCATGCTTGGAAGCGCGCTTATCGTACGAGACATACCCCCCTCCCGAGGAATAGTAGCCCGGTGCCTACTGCCTGCGGGACAGAGCACATCGCTGGTGGGAACCCCACGCATGGACCTCATACTGGACATCACCCTCTGCTGCTCCATCACTCGGCAGGACACCAAGGATTTCTCCTACCCACAGGAGTGAATGCTCAGGGGAACGACTAATCACTATCGTGCCTGGCTGCAGCGGGGCAGGCGTGACGGGGAAAGGAGAGGTGAGAGGGGGAGTTACCGGCGGGGCAGACTCGGGGATCGGCTGCTGAGTGGGCTGCGAGGACAGAGACGGGTCCGTTATATGGACAGCAGGCAAGTCAGCAGGGGGTAAAAGGGCAGGGGTCGTCACGGTGTCGGGGAGGGATTCAGTCATTAGGTCGGGACCAAAGAGGGGGACAAAGGCTGCCGCCTCCTGTTCCTGAAGCAGAGTCAGAGCAGCATCAGCAGAGGAAGGAAGCGAGGCGGAATCTCTCCACCCTGTGCGTTCGGCCAGAGTAGCACCTTGGGGATTCAAATTTGGGTTGTGTGCGTATGATGCCAGATGGGACAGGGCGGACGGCTGGACGGAGCTGGTGAGGCGATGCGGTGGTCCGTTGGGGGCGGAGGGACTCATCGGGGGCTACAATTTCGTAGAAGTGTTCGTTCTCAACGGAGACAACGCGATAGGGGGCCCAAACGGGGCCACACTTGTGACTTTGACCTGATCGACCCCCCCCTCCAGAGGCGCCCCAATTGTACATAACAATGTCTCCCACATAATAAGTCCGCAAAGCAGACGGGCAGGGAGGGCGGGCAGAGGGGAAAGAACGGTGAACACAAGACAGCGAACCAGGGAGGGCAGCGGCAGTGTGACGAGAACCCCCCCCTTGCACTGATATTCGGTTATTCAAACGTCGAATCGCCTCATCGTAGATCTCAGGCCATGAGCTGCCGGGGAGCTGACGCTCGAGAAGGAGAGAGTAGACGGAGGCAAGCACCTCTCTCTGCCATCGTTCAGATAAGGAGTTGCCGTCCTTGTAGCTGGAGGGCGCGAATGAGAGACGGAAGCCCCGACGCTTGGAGAGCTCAATGAGGGGGGCGTTTGCAAACTTAGACCCCTGGTCGCATCGGATCTCCTCTGGGACCCCAAAACGAGGGAACCATACGTTTTCAAGGAAAACGACAGTCTTGTGGCTGTTGGGGTGAGCAGTAAAGCGAGGGGCAAGGCCATAAGGGAGGAAATCCTCCAGCACCGTGAGTTGATGAGTCGGACCGCAGTCAGATGCCCCCAAATACAGGCTGTCGAGGTGCAACCTTGCCCCCACGTATGCCTCCTTGATGAAGAAGACACCGGGGATGGAGAAACCAACCAGGCCCTTCACCTGCAGACACTCAGGGCAAGAAAAGAGAACACGAGCAACACACGCTCGAATGGTAGTGAGCGGGAGTTCGAAAGAGAAATGAAAGAGGAGTTGAGCCATCACTTCTTTCACGCCCGCATACGCACATTCGCAATGAACCCCGCGAACCAAATCCCAAAAATCAGAAGCAGTAAAAATCTTGACTGTGCATGTCTGTTTGAGTTGAATCGTAAACGTGAGTTGAGAAAACTCGAACTCAGAGAGAGAAGGTTCAGATTCATCGACAGAGAGAGATTCAGAGGGGAGAGAATCGTGGTTGTCAGAAAAAGAAACAGAAAGAGAAGGGACATCACCGCCAGTGGTTGCTTTCACAGAATCCTGCGCTGTAGTGGACGCCCCGCCTGCGAGCCCACCTGGATGTGCTGGCTCCTTCAATCCCTCAACTCCCTCTCCAGAGGGGACAAACGCCTCCTTCAGAGACACAGACATGCACACGCCCTCAGGTGTTTCTCCCCCAGACACACAAACATGTACTCCCTCAGGTGCCTCTCCCGTAGACACAGGAATCCCGACACCCGCAATGCCCTCTGGAGGCGAGTGTAAAGCAGGGGTGGTGGTGGGAGAGGTGGTCGTGCACATGGCAAAAGGAAGAGGATAGAAGGAGGCAGAGTTATCAATCTCATCCTCCAACTCATTGGGATCATCCTCCAGGGGGGGACGCTCGTCGTCGGACTTATCTGAGCCCACTAACAAAGGTGGAGAATCGTCATCTTGGACGAGAGGGAGGCCGTAATACTCCCCGAGGTCGATCCATGTCAAGGTGACATCAGCCCCAGAGGGCGATGGGATCACCATGACATTATCTTGGTAATTCATCTTCACAGAGAGCCGTTGGGCAAGGGTTTTCGAGAAGAGGAAAGGGATCGAAGACTGTGGAAGGATGAGGACGGTAATGGACTCAAGGTGGTCACCGAAGATAACGTCATCGAGCGTAACAGAGTGGGTGGCGTAGATGACAGCTCCGGAAGCCTCAGAGGAGTCGTTGCAACCAGCAGTCCGTACAGGGACTGGGGTGTCGAGTACCTTCACGGTGTAAGTGATAGAGGTGGAGACCTTTTCGAGGTAGAGCTCACCGACGGCCTCGACAGTTGCCCCATCGTCCTTGCTAAAATGAGGGCCATGTACCAAATCGGGGGAGATGACGGCAGCAGAGGCAAAAAAGACGGTCGCGCAGTGAACGTTGGCGGCTTTTTTGGAGGTACGGAGCTTGGAGGGACACATGGCATCAAGGTGCTCCTGCTTGCCACAACCGCAAACGTGAGCGATCGCTGGGCAAGTAGAGCGATCAACATGAGGTGAGGCACCGCAAGCGATGCACTTCACATGCTTTCTCCATAGGTGAGCGACCCCGCAGTAGATGCACTTGGAGTGGTTAGGCTTGGGAGTAGAAGATGATCTGGAGGGAGGTGCACTCGAAAACCAGATCGTGGCAGAGGGAGTCGCTGTTCCAAGCTGTTGTTCGTAGCGGCGCAGGCAGTCACAAAGGCCCATGGGGGTGTAATCCTGCAGGTGTGCGAGGACGTACCGATGAGCGCCTCCTTCAGCGGGAAGTGACTCCAGGAGGATGCTGTACTCGAAGGGGACAAAGGGCTCAGACCCAAACACCATCGCTGGAACGAGTCGACGGAGACGGCCAAAGACTTTGCCTGCTCGGGCAAAGTAGGTATCGACAGACTCACTGGCAAGAGGACAAAGTGCCTTGACGGCACGCCAGCGTTTCCGGATACGGGACTCGTACGGACCGAGGTAGAGGCTATCAAGGGTGTCAAGCAGCTACGAAGGGTCGTAGATCTGGTCAGCCTGCACAGTGCGAGAACGGACACCCCTGAAGAGACCTTCTGACGGATGATGCCAGATAGGTCTTGGGGACCGAGTGCATGGGGACCATCCAACGAGCGGACTTCATCTACCACCTCGTGGAAGCTCTCTTTCCACAGTTCCACGTCCTCCTGAGGGGTGCCCAAAAAAATCGTTAACTGGTTAATTGCCTTTTTTGCCAACTCACTCCAGCGGGTCACAACTTGAACAGAGTGACCGGGGGAAGGAACGGGGAAAGGCTGCCAGGGTGGCTACTGCTGCGCAGGCGGCACAGGAGGAGAGGGAGACGGAACGTTCTACCAGAGAGGCCAATAATGGTGTACGGACTGCGGCACAGGAGTCGCGTACGGGCCTGCAGAAGGGAAGAAGCCTAAGGCAGGAGGGACAGAAGTCACCTGTGGAGGAGCAAATCCAGGAAAACCTGGACCAGGAGTTCCGATGGGGTAGTAGGCGGTCTGGTTCCCCGTCGGCAGAGCCGAGTGGAGGTACGGAAGAGCGGGAAGAGGTGCAGGGGGACCATCACCTGAGGACGCCTTAGCCACTGGGTGTGGAGGGTCGGACACCGGAGGCACAAGAGGAGGTGGATCACCCTGCCCAGCCTGACCAGAGGCACCAAAGACATCAGGTGGAGACACTTTGATGTGCTCCTCGACTCTAACTGCTGGCAGAGCATGATCTGCTGCATCAGGAGGAGATAAAGCAGAAGCAAGCTCAGAGCCAGGTGCGAGAGGACTGGACAGAGATCGTTCAATCACTAGAGTTTGCTCCATTGCAGAAGCTAAGGAGAAGGCAAACGGACAAGAAGAAAGCCGTTCGACCCGGGAAAAGAAAGGACGCTTTCTCAAAGAATTAGAGGAAGAAAGCGGGAGCCGGCACCACGAGATGTTTGCTAGACTATAAGAACGAATATCTAGCTATACACGAAGACAGAAATAAAGACTTACGATGAAATCGATCCGTAGGTCCTTATTCCAGAGAAAGTTGTTACAGAGTGGCAAGCAGAGAGCCACTCCCAGAGGAAAAAACGTTCAATTCTAGCAATCGATCGAGATGAAACAATGAGAAATTTTATGAGTTAAAATGCATGCAAGAGGAGACGCCTGACGGAGTCCCTGCGTACGAGAACCCCGGAAAGCCCCAAACGAGAAGTGAAAGAGTTCCAGAGATGGCAATCACTTGCATAAACAATCGGGACTCAGCGTGCGTCACTCAACGTGCAATCACTGACAGGAGAGGCGAGCCGGGATCAGTTAAAGAGAGAGAAGCACATAGAAAGATGAATATCATGCATGAAGCGAGCCGAAACAATGATGGCGCGCGCAGTATTTAAGGATCCGGATGGGGACTTACGTGCTTTAAAAATCAATTCGCTCGGCATGCGCCCCTTACCAAATGGAAAGAGAGAAAAGAAGTGCGCATCGACAAGCAAAGAACAGGAGCAGCATGCTTCTGGAACATTACGCTGGTTTAATTGAAAGAGAATTGCCAGTATGAATTAAATTAGACTAAGCTAAACAGTTAAGAGGTGACCATCTGGTAAGGATGGATCACTCAAGAGAATAGTTCTGGTAAGGATGGCGGCAGCAGGATTTTCTCTAGTATTCGTTACGCTTTCCTAGCTCAGCCTTCGCGACATCAAGAGGACAAGTGCAGCTGAGAATCAAGCCAAGTGCAACCAGACCTGTCTACAGAGGTACACGACTCGGAAGTTGAATGAAGTTGAGGCCAGAAGGAGGGGTCATTGCCATTCCACAGGGGGTGATTGTTTGTCCAGAGTCCTTCTGGCTAGCTTTAATGGTCTACTGCGTGACACGGCCTCCCCTCCGTACTACGAACTCGGACCGCGCTCCGCGCGGCCTGGGGAGAGGTCCCATATGGCTAGCAAGCCAGCCGCGCGGACCGGGACCCCCCCCTCCCCGATATCACCCCCCTATCAGGGGCCTATCTTTTTTGTCACAATGATTTGTTACACAATAATTGTAATTTTAAGAGCTTTTGACTGATTTATTTAAATCATACTTAATATATATGAAAAAAATAGTTGTAGATTGCGTGTTTGCTGTGTGTATAGGCTCCGCGCGGGTCCTGCATGACCCTGCAAGGGAGACGGCTGGACTCGTGTAAGCTGTACTAGCCAAGCCAAAACTGTCAAACCATGTCCCGTTTTATTATCTAGTTCATTATAGACTCCCAACATCTCCCTTGAGACGATTCTGATTGATTCATTGATTGATTGATTGATTAATTGAATGAATGAATGAATGAATGAATAAATGAATGAATGAAATTTTTTAATGAATGAATGAATCGCATGCCGGGGGCGAGTAGGGTGCTTTTTGCCCCCCCAAAGCGGCGCATTTCCGCAAAAAACTCGTTTTCATAATTGGTAAAGAGTTAGAAGCTGAAACTTTGTGTAAAAAGACGTTGTAACGAGAGTAAAAGAACTATAGAACAGATTTTTTATATCATTTCTAGAAACATAGGCTGCCATACAAATTTGTGACGGTTTTCAATAGTAAGAAAAACAGTATATAAAACTCATAAAATTTATATGGCAGCCTATGTTTCTAGAAATCATATAAAAAATGTGTTCCATAGTTCTTTTTCTATCATTACAACATCTTCTTCCATATATAAAGTTTCAGCTTCTAACTGCTTACCAATTATGAGAACGAGTTTTTTGCGGAAGAGCGCCGGTCTCCTATGCAGAGGGGGGGGCAAAAAGCATCCCACTCGCCCCCGGCATACGATGAATGAATAAATGAATGAATGAATGAATGAATGAATGAATGAATGACTAGAATGAATGAATGACCAAGTTAGTGAATGAGTGAGAGAGTGAGTGAATGAGTGAGTGAGGTGAGGCTCTGAGTAGGGTGAATCATACCGTGAGTGGGTAAGTGAGATAGATGATTGAGTGAGTGAGTGAGTGAGGTGAGTGAGTGACGACTCTGAAGACTACAAGTCACTTTGAAAGTCTAGGATCACTTCAATTTTTTTTTGACAACTTTATTACAGCTAAGCTACTCTAACTATTTCATCATACCTATTATGACACAATTATATGTACGTATCACTGGTACTAGTGTATATAAGGTATTGTGTCACAATTTGAATTGTGTCACACTATAGTTTCAGTGTAAAAGAAATAAAAAAGTTAATTGCCCAAAATTACTTTTTTTTTTTTTTGAAACAGACACTTCAAGTTTGAAGCTGGGTTTGAAGCTCAAACCCCAGCTGACGCACAAAAATAAAAAAATAATTCACGTTTTAGCTTAAATTTATTTATTTATTTTTTTCGTATAGGGAGCCTACATTCATTTCAGACTATAGACTTCAAAGACTCAAAGTTTCCGGCCTGCTGAGTAAAAAAAATCTAAAAGCATACATATAGGATATATATAATCAGAGGTTTAATTGTAAACAAAAAATATATGGTAAATTGATTCGCGATTGTCATTGAAGTATATTATAATTTGAAGCGCTTCGGAGACTAGTTCGGAAATTGAAAAATAAAATTTAACTCAAAAAAATGGGATAAAAGAAAACATTTAAATCAGAAATTATTTTTGATTCTTTGTGTTATTTTGTGTTCGTCGATCGTTGTCAAACTGTCTGAAACAATACGTTGCAAATATCTATGCCTGAGGCTTAAAGAAGCTAGTAGTGTTCACGAAATTCTACAATTTCCGGGAACAATCCAGAGAGCAACCGTCTTGACCTCTCATCAAAATCGAACTGACTACGAAGAATCATAGATTCCAACAAAGACAAGCGCTTTAATCCCAGAAGCCCCAATAAAGCCTCTGCTGCGGCTGCCGTCAGCTCGTTACCCCACAGGTTCAGATGGCGGATGGGAGGGGGGGGGTGGCTCATCCACGTCTCTGTGAGGGCGCTCACCCCCCCATCTGTGAGCTCTGCTTCGTGTGCCTCGAAACTCTCTGAGCACGGCAACTTCTCTGCAACCAAAACCTTTGAGAGGACACTGCCCCCCTCAGCCCCCAAATGGCTGTCACAAATTCGAAGCTCGCGAAGAGCAGCCAACTGACCGCTGCCCAGGCCCACACATAACGTACGGATCTCTTGGACAAAGCCAACACCCCGCACGCAAAGTGTCTCCAGTCTGCGAAGATGCCTAGAGCTGAGGGCATTTGAGAACATCTGCACGTGCACAGCTGAATTTGCGTGGACGCTGCCACCGATCGCTATGTCAAGCCGTCGCAGTGCGGAGACATGGGGAGAGCCGAGGGCAGATGCAAAGGCTTGCATTCCCTCCTGCCCAATATTTGACACGTTCACTTCCAGGTCTCTGAGGAAAGGAACGCTCCCCCGACTCACAAGGGCGGAGACAGAATGAGCAGCCTGTGGGCTAATCGGGCTTCTGTTATCACAAAAGAGGTCGCAAAAGGCTGGTAGTCTTCCTGAACCTCTTGCGAGGCCTGAAAGAAAGGGGGTGAACCATTCAAGGTCGGGGCTTCTTATGACTCGCAGCCTCTCAAGAGAGTTCAGAGATGCCTCTGCGTGTGTGAGGGCTTCCCCAAACTCCCTCCATGCCTCCCTACTGATCGCTCCCCCACTGCAACCGAAGACTAGTTTATGCAACCCCGACAATTTGCCCCCTCGAGTGATTTCGGCAAGTCTTCTCACCCCAATCTCTCCGTTCCTATTATTCCCGGACAAATGAAGGTGCAGGCGCACTGGAGGAGCCACCCTTCCTCGAGACAAGCCCTCGCAAAGAGGGGCAAGGCCCGGATCCAAGTAGAGAAACAACGTCAAGTTGCGAAGGGAATGCACCTTACCTGTGCTCAGAGCCTCCCCAAGGGCTGTGTATCCCCGCCCCTCCCCTCCCCCCACACACTTCACACCGAGATTCAAATCTCGAAGGGACCTCAAACCGCCCCTACCTAGACCTTCCGCCAATCCGGCGGCCCCCTCATCCCCTTCCTCAAGCCATGCGAGATCAAGCTTCTCGAGGGCCGGACATACCCCGCCGCCCAACGCAACTCCTAGCGTCGAAATCGCATCTCCTCTAGTACGGAACAAAACGAGCTGAAAGCTCTGAAGCAACGAGAGCATCCCGCCGCAAATGGCGTCTGCAAGGGCCCCAACCCCCTCTTCTGGATTCTCATCATACATTACAAGAACCAAACTCTGCAGTTGGGGTGACCTGCCTGCTGCCATGCTATGGCCTAGCATTCTGAAAGTCTCAGATGTTATGCTGAGCTGAGGGGCTGTCATAAAGGCTGTCAGCTGAGACAGGTATCCCAGGCTGTATGCCCGTGCAAGGGCAGCAGCGCCCTCTGGGGGCTCGTCAGGTTTCCCCTCTGGGAGGATGAGCTCGTGAAGAGCCGGCGCCCCCGACATCCCCAATGCAGCAGCAAACAATGCCAACTGCGAAGGGGACATATGTGAGAGGAACCCCCCCAGATCAAGCCGACGCAGTTTTGGAAAGCGGCCTGGGACAAGAACACTGCCAGTGATACCTGAGCAACCGCTCCCCCGGTCCCTATCTCTTCATCAAACAATTTGTTGTCGCTCATATTCAACTTCTCCAGCTCTCCCAATGCACTTGTGGAGAGGAGGGCGGACAAGGGGACGTAGTCTCTCTGTTCCGACCACTGACTTACATAGGTCACTTCATTTTTCTTCAGTATGAGGACGCGCACGTCAGGCACAGCCTCTGCATTGAGTGCAGATGCCAAGTGTTTCACACCTGCTGCCATCATTTCGTTCTCTGCAAGGGCAAAGGGTCTGCAGAGCTGTTGTCTTCTTTGCTTTCAGTGCGTTGCACAACGCTTCGATCCCCTCTGCCTTGGCCTTTGTTCGAGCTAGTTTGAGGGACTGCAGGGGGAGTGGCTGCGGAGACGAAGACAGCCCCTTTGCCAGCGCCCGCACCCCTGAGGGGCCGAGCGGATTGTTACTAACGTCCAGGCTGAGAAGGGCCGGAAGCCAGCCAAAGGAGAGCACAAGGCAGAGGCCCTCCATCGACGCACTGCGGAGACGGTTGCCTGCACGCAGTCGGAGAAAGTTAGAGCGGTCATTGATACTTCTCCGGCCGCATCCAAGACGGAGAAAGAGAGGGGGAGGGGTGATGATATGAGAACGGAGTCCAGTCTTGCATGGGATGAAATGGCAGTGAGAAGAGGGCACTGCCACGACAAACTGTACAAACAAAGTGAACTGTCGACAGAGCAAAACGGGGGGATGAAGTCAATTTCAAGAAAAGAGAAAGAAGGAAAAAGAGGAAGAAAGGACGAACAAATGAATGAATGAAGGTCTGTGGGGAAGAAGGAAGAAGATGTGGCAGAAAATTCTGTCCCGGTCGGTCTACACGGGTGGCAAAGACTCCAACAAGGAGGCGGCTGAACTTTCCTCACATGCAGACTCCCTGCTGATGGCGGCTCTGAAGATGGAACCAAAACTTACCGCTGAGGTTCAGATGCTCAAGAGAGGCAGGCAGTTGGTGAAAGATAGCGACAGCTTCCTCACTGAGATCGCAATCTGCAAGGAGGGAGGCAGAGGTGGGAGAATCATGCAGATGGATTCCACGATAGGCCCGAGTAAGCAAATACTCGCGTGAGCTAACACTCCTCGAGAGAGAACTCCTACATGACTTGTCTCTAGTTGTTTTGACGGTAGAAACCTAGAGAAGCCCGGAAAGAGCACAGCCAGTAGGTTGCTTCGAAGAGATCAGAAGCTGGTACCCCTGTAAGCAACAAAGGAAAGGCGGCAATTAACTTCACACGACTTTCACATCTTGATTCAGCAGGCGTTCTGTCTGTCACATAGAATTGCAGGGTGGCAAGACACAATCAAGATGCTCGGCCTTCTATTTCGGTACGGCACCTGCACATACGGCACGCTCATCCACACGCCGCAAAAGCCAAATGAAATGGAGAGATAACTGACTTGCGAGGCAGAGAGTTTTCAAAGATGTGAAGGGCATGCGCCCCTCCCCCCCATGCTTGAGGCGTAGGAATGAAAGGAGGACCGACAGATGGCCTTCTTTGCAGACATGGGGCCCTGCAAGGAGGGAGGAAGAGCCGCAAGGAGGGACACATCAACAGTGCATATAAGAGCGGAATCGCACATCCACTTTTGATTTTACACTTCTTGCAGGCGAAGGGAGCGCGCGCGCGCGCGCGTGTGTGTGTGTGTGTGTGTGTGCGCGCGCGTGCGTTTATGTGTGTATGTGTGTAAAGTGTCTGTGTGTGTGTGCGTGTGTGTGTGTGCGCGCGCGCGTGTGTGTGTGTGTGTATGTGTGTGTGTGTGTGTGTGTGTTTGCTGAGTCTCATTCCTTGTCCTTTTCATACGTCCACTTTGTTTTTGGACAGCCGTTCTCTGTCCTGGTTTGTTCGGTCGACAGACAGAAAACGCAATCCTGGATCGACTGACCGCATCTGAGCGTCTCCACAACACCAGGACCCGCAGGGAGGGACGACAGGAGGAGGTTCAGATGGCGGGCACTGAGAGAGAAGCCTGCAGAGATGGACGCACTTGTTGGGTCACGAGTGGGAAGGGACAGGAGGCACGGTCACACACTCATGACAATAAAGGAAAGGACAAAACGGGAGCATACTTCTTGCTGGAGGCGAGAGAGAGAAGCAGAGACATGGTGAGGGACACGGACAGAAAGAAAAAATAAAGAAACGAAGACGCGTCCCAGGTTAAACGGACAGACTCCAGGAAAGCTTGGCTTGAGCTTCTACGCAAATCAGCACGGAAGCCAAAAAATACCCTTAGAGACGAAGGCTGTCGCCTCCTAATGGTCTCCCACATCGACATCTTCTGAACGAAGAGAGCAACAAGATGAAAAACGGTGACCAAAAAAAGTGCTTCCGCTCGACTGCCCCCCATAAAGCAGAACAGGAGAGAAGCAGAGAGGATGCATAGATACGAACAGTCGCAACAACAGGATTAAGAAAGAAAAAAAGCCATGCGCAATTCCCCAAAATGGTCTCGCACTCCATCGACCTGCCAATGACTGAGAAATGGGAGCGCAACCAGAGAAAGGGGAAGTGATAGAGAGATGGTACTGTCAGGTTGCACTCCACTCACCTAACAGGTCAAAACTTTCCAAGGGGAAGTTGCACCGTCCCTGCATACATCCACCATTGAAGAATGCAACAAGAATGAATGACGTCCCACATAAAATCTGTCAGCCTTGCCATCAGCTTTTTCCCTCCTTTTACGAAGAGAAAAGATGCTCCCCAGGGAGAACAGAGAGCAGAACGGCTCACCTTTTTGATGAATTGCAGGAGAACCTACGAGACTCCGAAGCCATTCCTGTCTAAACCGAATTCTGAAATTTCCTGCAGTAGAGGGCAGCCACAAAAACACTTTCAGGAAATCAGAGAAGTCAAAGTGGACAGCCAGGAAGAACCGTCACTCGATCACTCTTAAAGAAAGCAGGCCGGGCAGAGGGACTTTCATAGAAGATTGAATTTGGACACGAAACCCCGCACATCCCTTCCCATGTCCTATTCACGCATACACACGCGCACCTGTGCAGTCGGGCAAGCGTGCTCAAAGAGCACACAGAGCTCTCCATCCTTTCTCTCGGCAGGCCGGCCTCGGGACCGCTCTTCTGCTGCAAACAAGGAGAGCATCAGTTGGAGACGGCAGACCCTCGTGAGAGGAGACAGGTGACAGCCCATTGCGTACTTCATGCTCAGGAGGAGGAGCATACAAGGATGGCGGACCTGTAAGGCGTGTCTCTGAGGAGGTGTCCATTTGTGGCATTCTTCCAGTGATGACACGTGTAAGAGAGAAAAGAAAATATGACAAGCACAACTGTGCGCCTCTCACTGCTCTCACGTAGAGCCTCACAAGGTGCTTTTCACTAAAGACTGTGATGTCCGAAAAACAGGGAGCGAAAACTCAGCTCAGAAGACGTGTGGCCAGACGATGACAGAGAAGATTTGATCAGCTCAAGCTGGATAGGGGGCTGGGTTCAGCGTCACAGTCTGGGTATACTATATACTCAATTGTAATGTCCCTACGGGACATGCCGTGGCCCCCAGGGGTGAGATAGGGTGAGAGCACTGAGAGGTGCGTCCATGATCATGGTACACGCATGCAACAGGTTCCCCTTTCCATATATTAATATATGGTGCATGACAAAACCCTCAATCACGGTTGTTGGCTACGCAAAGGCGTAGCCGCGGTATCTGTAAATGCCGTAGAGGGCCGGAGACGGCTAGACAGGCTTCAAGACGGTTGAGAAGAAGAAATAAGATCGAAGAGCTCTGCTATTAGATATGTTTGCTAATAAGAAAATTAATGATGTACAAGGACTTCGCTAACACATGGTGTTAATATGAATAAACGTGAAAAAGAAAATGAAATTGTAACCGTAGCAATACATTACTGATAAATCTTTAACAACTGATTTTTGCTTATTAAAAAAAAAATCACAGTACTTCCCGCTTAAATCTACTTACATTTTTATTTTTTATTTACGGAGTCAATATATAAGTCTTTTGCATACAGACACACATGCTGTAATGTTTCTTTCATTTACTTTCATTTATATTTTGGCCATTCTAGTAGTAGCATAGTAGCATATGTAGTAGCTAAACATTATATCTGCCTTCTATTATCAACTTGCTCTTTTAAATCATCTGACTGTGACTGAGACTGTGAGCTAGTCTATAAAATGTTTGAACACAACGTTATATAAGTCCTAAACAAGTCCCTATGCTCGAAAACCGACCTTTATGCTGAAGTCTGACCTTTGTATTTCATGTGCCTGCATGGTGCGCGCGGCGCAGGATCCGCGTACATGCCACGTGCCGGCCGCGGCGTGGTGCGCTTAATTATGGCTGCTCGCATCAGAACCGATTATCCGGCTTTTCATGCCGGGGGCCCTGCATGCTTTTTTCATTAATTGGCTATGTGTGTAAGTCGTCATTGCATCAGATCCGCCTTGCTCAATGCTTATGCGCTTTATCCCCTTATTCGTACTTACTTCGATCGTGTGTGTTGAAACTTCTTTTGTGCTTTGTCGGGGAGCGGGAACTACCTTGGTAACTCCCTCTTCCGGTAAGTCCGGTCGTCTCGATCTGCAGATATGCAAATTGTGTGAAGTTGTTACATTATGTCAAAAAAGGATGCCACTTGCTGAATGTTGATGCGCTTTGTCCTCTACTTCTGGCGTGTGTATACGTAGGATTTGGAACTCCTCTTGTGCTTTGTTGGGCAAGTGGAGCTGCCTATGTCTCTAAGCTCTTCCGTTGAGTATACAGTCCTGTCTCTGCCCATCTGCAGAATCTGATTGTGTGAAGTTGTTGCAGTGCGTCATGCGGCGTCAGGCTGGGCGTCAGGAAAGGATGTGCCTTGGTGAATGCTCATGGACTTTCTCCCCTCCTTCTCATATATATGTATGCAGGATTTGGGACTCCAGTTGTATTTTATCGGAGAGGTGGATTGAGTCCTTGTGGAATCTTCTCTGATGGGTTCTGGGTATTGTTTGGGAAAAGGGTTGAAAGCAATGCCCCAGACCTGTCAGGCAACTATGCAGTAGAAATATATCTTTCCCTCTTTATGGAACGCCTTAAAGTTTTCTCTTGCTTGCTCGCCAGCAGATTTTGCTCTCACTCTATTATACTAGGGGGCTTATCTTGATTTCCTCCCTCCCGTCTCCTTTGTATTTTCTGTCCACATCAGTAAACGACCCAGGTTTCTCAAAGAAGGATTCAAATTTGGCCCGGACGTCTTTTTGTGGCTGATTTGTGTGCCTCTTGGTTTTCTTGCAGTTTCGGATCCTTTCTGTCGTTGAAGCGGGTGCTGGCTCTGTTGCTGGCGCTTGTCTTTGTTCTTCTGCCAGGCAGGCTCTCTATGTGAATGTCTGTGTGACACTGTTTGATGTATGGCACTGCTGCTCCTTGTGGTAATACATATAGTGTATCAAGGTTTGTATGCGGAGGGGCAAGACCGGGTTGGGGGTTGGCGGTGAACAAGAATGTCAACTTGAAAGAGCGGGATACATAGGGAGCTGCGAAAGAGAGGGCATCCAGAAAGAAGAGGGGTAGACAGGGTGTGAGCTCAAGAGGAAGGGGGAGCGGTGGTGAGCGGCGGCGAGGGGGGGGGGGGGGGGGGGGGAGGGAGGGGTGAGGCGGGTCCAGGGGTCAAAGAGGGGGAGAGACAGAGGCGAGCATGAAGATACTGGAAGAGAGAAAGAAGACTAGATGAGACAGTGGAGATGGTACAGATGGCAGGGAGGGTGGAGACGATGGAGACGGCAGAGACAGCGGAGACGGTGGAGACGGTGAAGACGGTGGAGACGGCTGAAACAGTAGGCCAGGGCGCAGTTAGGGGAGGTCAATTGGGGGGGAGGCAAGGGGGGAGGAGACTTTAGAGGCAGTGGAGCCGGCAGAGACGGTGGAAACTGTGGAGACGGTGGAGACGGCGGAGACGGCGGAGACTGTGGAGACGGTGGAGACGGCGGAGACGGTGGGTACGTGCCAGGGGGAGTCAGGCACTAAAAGGGGGGGGGGGGTTCAAAAAAAAGTTTTTCTCAGGAGGTGCGCGATGGCTTCGGAATGTGTTACGGATGGGTGGTTTCACCTTGCTTTTCATTTTTTCTTTTTGAACAACACTTGTATCGCTTATTGTTGTCACAATTAGCGGTGCCGACAGCTCTCCAACAATATTAAACCGGCCGGTTCCATATTGCTGGGGAGGGGTCAAAATTTCATTTTTTTTGTTGAGGTGGGGGATCGTTCGGTTTTGTTATTGAAAGCGATGTTTTATATTTGGACTTTTGCAAATTTTGATTTTTTGACCCCCCTCCAACAATATCAAACCGGCCGGTTTGGTATTGTTGGGGAACTGTCGGCGCCGCAGGGTCTCCAACAATATCTTCACTCAAATTCTTGATATCACAGAAGCAGAATGCATGTATTATATATGCACGCAGTAATCTGATTGTACGTTTCAGTTTTCTGTCTTTTCTGAACTGTTGTCTGTGCAGGACACAAGATTCAGAAGCGTACAAAGGTTTCCTGAGATGCCACCTCTGTGCGGTCACTATAGGTGAGCATGTGATTAGTGAGTCTTGCCGTTCCGGCTCTATTTACACAAGTTAATTCCCTCATGCCCTTCTGCTTTTCTCCATATTTTCCAGTTGAAGCACACAGCTTCTTTTCTTTCCCTTTCCCTTCCATCTTTATTATTTTTTTCCCCTTCTTTTCTTAATTATTGTTTTCGTGCCTTCCTCCTTTTCTTCCCTCCTTCCTTTCTTTCTTCCTCTCTCTCTCTCTCTCTCTCTCTCTCTCTCTCTCTTTTTCTCTCTTTCTCTTTCCCTCTCTCTCTCTTTCTCTCTTTATGACTTTCTTTCTTCCTTCTTTCTTCGATCTCTTCTTCCTTTCTTTCCTTGTTAGAGTCCTTTCTTTTCGTCTTTCCTTTCTCCCTTCATTGCATCGTTCCCCCTCCTACTTTCATTCTTTCTTTCGTTCAAAAATTTTTAAGCTTTCTATGTCTGTTTCCTTCCTGTCTTCCATCCTTCTTTTCTTCCGTTATTTCTCCCGTCCTTCTTCCATTCGTTTCTTTCTTTCTTTCCTTTTTTCCTTCCTTCCTTCCTTCCTTCCTTCCTTTCTTCTTTCTTTCCTTCCTTCTTTCCTTCTTCCTTCCTTCGTTACCCTGTCTCTCCTTTTGCTTCTTTCTTCCTTCCCCTGCTGCTTTCTTCTTTCCTTGAAGTTCCTTCTTTTTTCATTTTCTTCTGTTCTTTATCCCTGCCTGTCGTTCTTCCTTCCTTCCTTCCTTTTTTCCTTCCTTCCTTCCTTCCTTCCTTCCTCTCTTTCTTCCTTCTTTTTTCTTGTTTTTGTAATTCCTTTCTTCCTTCCTTCCTTCCATCCTGCCTTCCATATTTATTAATTGGCCTTCCTTCTTTCTTCGTCTAAGACTTCTTACTTTCTTTCCTTCCTTCCTTACTTCTTTTCTTCCTTCTTTTTTCTTTTTCTTGCTTATTTGCCTTCTTCCTTCCTCCGTTTCCATTGCCTTCCTGTTTTGCTTACTTGTTTTGTTTTCTTCCCTCACCCAATAGATGTCATTTATACGTTTAAGGCAGAGGCACTCTGAGTTTCCATGATTTGTCCTACAAGAAGTTGATGCCTCAGAATGTCATTCTTTGGGCAATGGTAGAAGAAGTACAGAAACGACTCTTTAATCAGAATCGATCTGAATAACAAATGAAACAAAACGGCTTAAACATTAGCCTTTTCAAGGTTCTCTCTTAAAATAATTAAAAATAATATTTAAAAAATATTAAATTTTAGTTTTCGATCATTGTTTTGATAGTATTAAAATTTAAAACTAATTCTCAGTGAACTATTTTTAAAAGAATTTTCCAGAGAATTAATTTTATTCTAGTCTGATATTTGTAGTGAAAACTTTAAAATATATAGATTATCTAGATAGATTATAGTTTTTTTTTTAACTTTTTGCCGCGCATTCATGCACATACACATACTTAATCAAATAATAGTCAAATTTCAAAAGTTTTTTAGCTAACAGTATTATTAAACAGATTTAGATTTGAAAAACATTCACGTGCAGCAGCTGGTAGTCACTGTTGATCAATCACCTTTAACTAGCTAGCACTAGAATTACTTTTAAAAACTTAAATCTAAATTTATAAACATTTGTTATCAGCTTATTTATCATTGATAAACTAAAAAAAAATAATCTAATCAACTTATATTTTATATCAAGAAAACGTAGAATAATACTATCAATATAAAGGTCAGACTTCAGCATAGAGGTCCATTCTTAAGCATAGGGACTTAAACTATACGCTTGCTATGCTGGCTGTATTAGTTGCTGTAGTTGATTGTGCTCACTTACTCACTCACCAACATACTTAGTCACTGACTCACTGAGTCATTCTTGTTTTCCTCACTAATTCACTCACTCACTGTTTCACTTGCTCACTCATTTACTCCCTCATTTTCCCTGTTTCTCTTCGATCACTCACCCATATGCCCAAAGTTAACGGCTTCTATTAATACTCTCACATCCACACGCCCGAACGGCTTTTGTTCACACACTCGCTCTCTCTGTCTCTCTTCGTTTATTTCTGTTTACCCACAGGCCCTAGCGGCTTGAAGTTCTGTTTACATACTGAGTTTCATTCTCTCTTAGTGACAGGCTGTCTCTATTCATTCAGATACCTACACGCCCATGCAAATATCTTCTGCTGACATACTTGTGCGAGTCCTTGTCCCTCTTCATTCACCCACACGCCTAACCGGCTCCTATTCACCTAGCCTGACAGTGTTCACACCGGTTCACACACTCGCTTAAAGTTTTTCTGTCTGTGTTCATGCACCTACACCGTCGTGACGCCCCAAACGGCTTCTGTTTACACACTTGCTCTCCATGTCTCTCTTCATTATTCTTCATTAATTTACTGCATGAGGCCCAAGCGGCTTCTGTTCATACACTCGCTCTCCTTATATCTCCCTAGGTATCTCCTTGTCTCTTTTCATTCATGCACATGCCCAAACGGCTTCTGTTCGCACACTCACTCTCCCTGTCTCTCTTAATTCATCAGCAGGCCCAAGCGGCTTCTGTTCACGTACTTAATATCTCTTCATTCATCAACAGGCCTAGCTATAGGCCCGAGCGGCTTTTGTTCAATGACACACAATTGATCCCTCTTTATTTATTCATGGGCCCAAACGGCTCCTGTTCCTAGCTTCTGTTCACACACTCGTTCTCTTTGTCCCTCTTTCTTCACCCGCATGCCCAACCGGGTTCTGTTCACACACTCGCTCTCCTTGTATCTCCTGGTCTCCCTTCATTCACCCACATGCCCAAGCGGCTTCTGTTCACACATTCGCTCTCTTTGTATCTCTTTGTCTTCCTTCATTCACCCACATGCCCAAGCAGCTTCTATTTACACACTCGCTCTCCTTGTATCTCCTTGTCTCCTTTCATTCACCCACACGTCCAAACGGCTTCTGTTCACACACTCGTTCTCCCTGTCTCTCTTCACTCATCTATAGGCCCAAGCGGCTTCTGTATATTTCTGTTCACACACTCGATCTCTCTTCATTCATCCACAGGCCTAACCAGCGGCCCAAGCGGCTTTTCTTCAATGACACACAATTGATCTCTCTTCATTCATCCGCAGGCCCAAGCGGCTTCTGTTCACACACTCATATATACTCATAAACACGCTCGCTCTCTCCGTCTCTCTTCATTCATCCACCTGCAGGCCTAAACGGATTCTGTTACTGCATACACTTCCTTTCCATGCCCCTCTTTCTCCATGCACCCGCACGTTTAAACATTCACCCATACGCCCAAACGGCTTCTGTTCACACACTTGCTTACCTAGCTTTATCCACAGACCCAAACGGCTTCTATTCACATCTCTCCCTCTTGAACTCACCAAGCGCTGGACCCATACGCGGTGAGCCTCTCCATAACATTTCAAAGCGAATACTATAGCATCCACAGTGATACACACTATATATAGATAGCATTTTGCATCCCAAATCCTCAAGTGGAGGTAGAAGGAAGTCGAGAAACCAGGTGCTGAAGAACGACAAGAAGGGCTAAGTAGAGAGAAAGAAGACGGGCAAAAAGAGGTTCTTGCAGATCAAATTAACTGTTTTTCCTCTTTGTCAAGCGCACTCAGTCGTGGTGCGGCTTACTCCTCACTCTGTAAGGCGGCATGTCTTAACTTACCACTGAGCTTGGTAGCATAGTCAAACAACGGAGCAATTCAGAACAGCTTCACTTAGACGGTGTGCTTTATCGCCTTCCTTGAAAACTACACAGATGATCGAATCTACGTACAATTCCCCTCTATGTGTGTTTTTACATATGTACCGATACATCAAGGTTAGACAAAAGGTGCATGTTCGCCATGCACATGCTGTACAATTGCTGGAAAGCGCGGGTCCCGAAAGGCAAATGTAACCCGATTTATTGGTAATTCGACTTTTTTCTTTCCATAGGTGCGGCTAAGGGCCTTAACAGATACCATGGACGGGGGCCACGGCACGGCATCCCTGAAAATTTTTCAGGGTTCAAATTTTTAATTCTTCAAGCCGTCTCCACGCGTTTTGGGGAGAGTCCCGGGAGACCGGCCGCGTGCATGTGCAAATTCGGTCCGCGGCTGGGCCAACGCACATGCATCGCGCGCCCGCGGCGCGCGCGCGCGGGCCGCCCCCACACGTTTTGCGCGCGTGCAAGCATGTTGCAAGTGTTGCAATGCGCGCGTATTTCAGGTGTTGCAATTAAGCGTTGCAAGCAGCACAACGTCGATTATATATTATCCGCTAGCTGAGAATGCACTGCCATGCAGTGAGCGCATCAAACGCCCTGGGCATTCAGCTCAGTGATTGAGCTTCATTGTGCCCAGAAACATCCACATGGAGGCTAAGAAACATCTTTGCAGGAGTTGGTGTCTCCAAAAAGCTTCATCGCTTCAATAATGTGTCTTTGGTGAGTATTTGCGACGACTATGCGCAGCCTCTGCAGTTCCACAGACACTTCGGTATAGACAATGTTCCGATGCCAGTCCCAGACTTCATTCTTTTCTATGATACTGCAATCCGTAGACTGAACTCAGGCTCATGCCTCTGGCAAAGGAGAACCAAGAATGAAAGGTGTTGTTCAATTGTTGAGCCGGAACTTTCGGGCCATCAAGACCGTGAGACGCTCTAAAATAGCTCTGAGCTTGCAAAAGTTGGGGATACAATCCAACATTGGCAATAAGATCGACCGGACACCATCTTTCTTTCGTGTGATTCCGGCAACAACGGGCTCTCTGTGCTCGTGGACATCACGTATTCCGTCTGCTTCCTGTCTCCCCGTTGCTACCCTGCCTCTCACGAATGGACGTTGTTTCTCCTTTACCCGACCCACAACATCGCGATTGAACGACTCCGCCGAGCAAGCTTCTGAGCATGGTTGCTTTGCAGCACTTGCAGACTTTACAAGAGTAGCAAGCAGGAGTCGCGCGTCCTCGACAGAAAAAGTCAACGGGGGGGACAGGTTTGTCCTTGAGAACAAAGTGAATTCCGATCCCCTGCATCCGCCTTCTAAGAAAATAGCAGCATCGCTCGAGACTGAACCAATTTCACCAGACCCCGTCGTCCGAAGGCCTAGAGCCCGCTGTCCGCATGGGACGCAGAAATACCTGTGCAAGGAGTGTGGGGGCAAAGGAATATGTGAGCACGGCCGCCAGCGGCAGTTTTGTAAGGAGTGCGGTGGGAGAAGATTCTGTGAGCATGGCCGGCTCCAGTACTATTGCAAGGAGTGTGGTGGAAAAGGAATCTGTGAACACGGCCGTCAGAGAAGTCTTTGCAGGGATTGCGGTGGGAAAGGAATTTGTGTGCACGGCCGCCAGAGGAGTTTTTGTAAAGAGTGTGGGGGAAACGCAATTTGTGTTCACGGTCGAGACAAATACAGGTGCGTGCACTGCAATGGAAAAGAGATCTGTGAACACGGTTGGAGACATTCTGTATGTCGCGACTGTAAAGGGAAGCACATCTGCGAGCACGGGCGCCTTCGCTCGAATTGTTCCGAGTGCCAACAGGATAACCCTTTATTTGTAGAAAGAAAACAAAGACAAATTGAACGAGCGCGACAAAGATACAAAGAGGATTATCTCTATAGGTTGAAGAAAATCATCCGAGGGTCTGTGGCAAGGTGTCTCTCTGGCATCAGGAGTGGCGTAGCGCCATCTCAGCGCCGCCGCTCCCATGAGTACCTCGGTTGTTCGTTTGAACAACTGAAGTCCCACTTGGAGAGAGACGGGTTTCACGGCAACGTCGGAATGTCGTGGGCAAATTACGGGACCCACTGGCATGTCGATCACATCACCCCCATCATGTATCCGGGGCCTGACGGGAAGAGGCCGGACGGCAAGACTCAAATTGCGCGTCTCCATTTTTCGAATCTTCAACCAATGTGGTCAAGAGAGAACCTACAGAAGGGAAACCGATTCGTTGGCAGGTCACCGTCATTTCCACCTATACAATTTTTGCCTGAAGGCTCACGAACCCCCACTCCAGAAAAATGCAACCGACTTTTGACCCCTCTGCAAGGTTTTCACAGTGGGGGCGTTAGCCGTCGATCTTTTTCCAATTTTGCAGCTTCGTTCCAACGTCGCTGCCTCAGTGCAAGAGGCACTGGCACTGCCTTTTGGCAGGTGGGGAGATACACCCTCCAACCTAAACATGAAACTGGAAAGCCTCTGGTGACCGTTACCGCTGGAGGATCTGCGGTCTCTGAGCTCTCTGAGCCCAAGAGTGCGGACCACCGTTCCTGTGTCATTGAATGCAGAGTTTCCTTGTCTGAGGACACATGTCAGAAGACCAAGTCGGTAGAACAGAATTTCACAGAGTTTGCAGTTGTCCGAGAAGAGGGGGTCAAAATGAGTGACTCACTCAGTTACTCTGTGGAGAGATTCCCTCATGCAATCGATTCGGAGGATTCACGGCCTACCTATGAGCCTCGGCCCCCAAAGCGAAGAGATCTCTGTCCTCATGGGAGGCAAAAGTATCGCTGCAAAGAATGCGGAGGTAAGGGGATATGCGAACATGGCCGCGATCGCAGGTATTGCAGGGACTGTGGTGGAAGCGAGATTTGTGAGCACGGCCGACAAAGGCGCAGAGCCTGTGTCGGAAAAGGTATTTGTCAGCACGGGCGCGAAAAGCGCTACTGCAGGGAGTGTGGAGGGCAGGGATTATGTGAGCACGGTCGCCGTCGAGGTGTGTGCAAGGATTGCAACGGGAATCAGATATGTGAACACAAGCGCGTTCGGTCAGTTTGCAAAGAGTGCGGAGGGGGGGCGATCTGTCAGCATGGTCGCAGGAGAACCTACTGTGCTGAATGCCAAAAGGATAATCCAGTTTTTGCAGAGAGAAGGGAGCGAGCAAAAGCAAAGTACAGAC
Organism: Chromera velia; assembly: GCA_018398765.1. Lineage (NCBI taxonomy): Eukaryota > Chromeraceae > Chromera > Chromera velia. The sequence continues at coordinate 202,604 of JAHBMJ010000443.1, read as the reverse complement.
AGGACCATCTCTTTCGGCTGACGGTGGCCGCCAGGAGGTGGGTATATAGGTGCGCTTCGGCCATTCGGCAAGCGAAACCGCCCGCTGAACGAAGACGTTCCCATGAGTACCTCGGTTGTTCGTTTGAACAACTGAAGTCCCACTTGGAGAGAGACGGGTTTCACGGCAACGTCGGAATGTCGTGGGCGAATTACGGGACCCACTGGCATGTTGACCACAGTACTCCCATCATATACCCGGGGCCTGACGGGAAGAGGCCGGACGGCAAGACTCGAATTGCGCGTCTCCATTTTTCGAATCTTCAACCAATGTGGTCGGAAGACAACATACGAAAAGGAAACAGATTTCAAGGCAAACTGCCTGCGCGGAATTAAGGCGGTAGCCCAGGCTGTAGCTCCGACTAGCTCGTGACACCGTGTGCTATGTCTGCTAGAAGTATTTGTTCAATTGACAGTATTTCTTTAGTATTTCTAAGGCTAGTTCTAATTAAGGTTCTCAGTAAAGTAAATTGTACATTTGATCGTTAACTGCTACAATTTCAAGTTAGGTAGTAACTCTTATAGTTAATAGCATTGCATGCTTATATAAATTGTACCGAAGTATATATAACAGCAATAATTTGAAGCTATCATTAAATTGTAATTATAAAAATTGATCGTCTTTTTTAAATTTGGTAGTATTGATACTATAGATTTAATACTAAAGTTTTGTGCAAAAAAAATATAACATGTATTTTAAAATTTGATTTTTTTCAATATTATAGTATAAGATTAATTTATTGAATCAGAATCATCAAATTGAATCATGCAGAGGTGTGTATGTGTAAATATGTGTGTGACATAGTGTGACACACCCCTGACAGTCCCCTGTGTCACAGGCTGTATGTGTGTCTATGTGTGTATGCATGTGTATGCGTGTATGTGTATAGTATGTATGTGTGTGTCTCTGTCTGTACGTCTCTCTCTCTCTCTCTCTCTCTCTCTCTCTGTGTGTGTGTGTGTGTGTGTGTGTGTGAGAGAGAGAGAGAGAGAGAGAGAGAGTCTCAGAGAGAGAGAGAGAGAGGCAAGCCAGATTCAAGCTAGCAAATTGAACTAGAACTTGAATCAAGGAAAAACTAGAAGAAAAAAAAAATAAATGTACAGCTTGAAAGGGATCAGTGTATTAAATTTTGAACTAGAGTTTATTCTATTGTATGAATTTGATGCTAAAATCTATGGTCCACTACTGCGTCTGACACCTGCTGCCTCCTGCTGCGGCTGCATTTGTGGCCCCTGACGGGGGTTGAGGGGGGCCTGGTGCTTCCGAGCCGGACGCGTCAGAGCCTTCCACACCCTCGTCAGAGTCGCTTTCCACCACACCGGGGCCCCCTCCCCCCCCGCTCAAAATGCTAAATGCCCCCCCACCCCCCCCATTCTGACCACTGGTGGGTGCAGGAGGTGGAGGGGGGGGCGAGCCTGCACCGGATACCGGAGAAACGTCCGGAGAATTTGAATTTTCACCCCCCGCCTCAGACCCGCTTGCAATTGAGTTGTCCAACTGGAATAAACGCAGAAAACCCGACGTCATCCCCCCTCCACCCTCAGTCGCAGGAGGAGGCGCCTGGCCGTCTCCCGATGGGACGGTTTGAGAAGGAGGCAGTGGCCCGTCTGCCCCTGCCACGGGGGTTGCATGTACTGGAGGGGGGGTCACGGTCAAGGGAGGCGCACTTGAAGTCATCGCGCCTCCACCTGTAGGCGGTGGGGGGGGCGGTGGTGGAGAGTTATCTCCCGAACTGGAGCTGCCAGACTCCTCTTCCTCTTCTTCTTTTTGTTGTTCATTTGCGGCATTCCCGTCTGCGTCTGTCCCTCCGCCTCCGAAGAGGGAAAAGACTGCCGATGCGATGCCTAGGCGTGAGCCTGCAGAGGGAGGCCGTGAGCTTGAGGGCTCTGCCGGTGGGGGAACCGCGGGAGGGGGGGCAGCCGCACCGTCTGAGGAAGAGAAGTGTTCCTCTTCTGTGGCAGGGGTGGGCGCAGGGACGCTTTGTGGTTTCTCTTCTGCTTCTTCGTGTGCCTGTCCTCCACCGTCGTGTTTGCCGTCTCCCTTCTGCTTTCGAAGAGGTCGGATGAAGGGCGCAGGGTTCTTCTGCGCATCATCACTCGGAGACGTTCCGCTGGTCTTACTGTGAGACGAGGAACCTGATTGTGAGAGGTTGCTGAACACCTCCATCGGTGTAGGGGATATGGGGGATGGTGAGGGAGAAGAAATGGGACCTGTGCCATTGGGATGTTTTGATTGAGGGACACCGAGATTTGGAGGGGGCGGGGGAGCTGCTGCTGCTGTGGGGCTACGCTCGTCGCTGGCAGACCCACTGGATTCCTCTTGTTGGGCACCGCCAAAGAAAGAGTTGACAAAAGAGGCGGCCATTGAGGGATTGTCAGGTTTTTCTTTTGGTTGAACCATTGCGGGTGGAGGCGGTGGAGGAGGGGAGGCGGCAAAGGAAGAGGGGCTCCCGTCCGTCTCCTCTTCGGACGAAGTAGCTGGGATCGGCTGCGCTTGTCCTGGAACAAATGACAGAAATGCATTGCGCAGGTCTGAGAGATTGACCCCACCCCCTGTCTCTCCTGCTGGTGGCAGCGTGGGTTGAGGGGGTGTGGGTGGGGGGACTCTGTTGCCAAATAAATTGGATGTGTCCTCTAGACTTGAAGAGGAAGTAGAAGAGGCTCTCTTGAGGGTGTTGGGATTTGGGGGGGACGGGGGAGGGGGGTTCTGAGAAAGTGGCTGGTGGTCCCTTGAGGATTGACGGTTTTTGTCGGACCTCTGGGTTGTTGGGCCGCTCCTACTCGTGTGCCGACCGGGGGCTATAGGAGGGGGTGGAGGGTCGGTCCCCGTCAGTGGAGGAGGGGGGGGTGGAGAGAGGTCACCAGCTTCCGTTGGCTGCAAGCACAAGAAGAGATAAATTGGGGAGACGGGGAAAGAAGGTCAAGGCGGGGGAACAGAGATGAGATGTCCAAACAAGTTTACTTCTTTTCGTTCCCTCCAGATGCATATGCTGAAGTCTCTCTATTAAATCCCATATCTGCGCCTTCCAATCTTGTAGAAGGACACCGGCAGGAACAAATCAGGCCTGTATCTAATGAACCAACCGACTGCAATAAGAGTTGAAAGACAGATTGAGCTTGGGTACACACACTCACTTCACTCATCCCCAGGCTGACCGAAACGTCGCCACGGATGTGCTCTCCTGCACCGACACCTCCGCCTATTCTTATCAGCTCTTGCAAGAGCTCCTGCACAAAGGAGGAAAAAAACAAGAGAAAACGTGAATCAGAAGTTTCATCTTTCTCGAATCAGCGTGGGCCATCCCTCAAAAGCATAACAGACAGTCAACACAACCAAAGACTGGCACGCAGACTGACACACCTGAGCCCTGTCCCCCACAGATCCTGTTGTTCCCAGAATGCTGGCCAGAGCGTTGGCCCCTCCCTGTGTTTCTCGGAGCCTTTCCCTCTCCCTGATGGGCACAAGCAAGTCCACAGCCTCTCCCATCAGACACCTGAATGAGTGAAGGCATGCACACAAAAAGCCAAAAACTTCCCATCAGACACCTGAATGAATGAAGGCATGCACACAAAGAGCCAAAAACTTCCCATCAGACACCTGAATGAATGAAGGCATGCACACAAAGAGCCAAAACTTCCCATCAGACACCTGTATGAATGAAGGCATGCACACGAAAAGCCAAAACTTCCCATCAGACACCTGTATGAATGAAGGCATGCACACAAAGAGCCAAAACTTCGCATCAGACACCTGTATGAATGAAGGCATGCACACAAAAAGCCAAAACTTCCCATCAGACACCTGTATGAATGAAGGCATGCACACAAAAAGCCAAAACTTCCCATCAGACACCTGTATGAATGAAGGCATGCACACAAAGAGCCAAAAACTTACTAAGTCATGCAGTCATCTGATCATTCAGAAAATTGACTTCTGGGTAAAAGGAGATCCATCGCTACTTCCCCACAAATATATCGCATAAAGAAACGCACACAGCCACGCATGCACGCAAGCATGTGGAGCAACCCAACGGGAGGCGGACGGCCCTCCTTCCATTCCCAGAAGGGTCGACAGCCACACTCACAAATTGAGCATCGTATGAAGAAGAGTAGACCTCCTCTTTTCTGTCTATCTCAAAGACTTCTTCCTTGTTTTGTACACACAGAAATAAGCACACCGTTCCGCAACCTTCCATGCCGCAGGGATCTACACACACGGAACCAAAAATCAGTATTTGACCAATCTCTCCATGACTCCCTGACTAGCCTGTCACAAGACCAACGTTCAAAACCGTTCAAGAAAGAACCAAAAAAAAGAAAGACGCACCAACCTCAACTCCAAAATTTCCCTCCGAAGTTCCACCACCTCATCCCCAAATCTCTGTACAGAGGGCATCGTCTTGCTGGCAGTGGCGGCAGCATGGCAGTGCAGTGCCGTCACCCTGTCTCTGCTGTCCTTGAGGACCTGTTGAGCAAGCCCAACGGCAGACAGGGCGGCATCTGCACGCTCTAACCCACCGGACCGCGCCGACACTGCCGCACCGCTGGGATCTCTCTCACTTGCCCCCCCCCTCGTTCCCGCCTCCTCTCGCTCTCTTTTACTAGATACAGGAGACCTAGACCCTTCCTCCACCCGACCTCTAAGCACCTCCCCTCCCCCCCCCAATCCCCCAATCACTTCCCCTCCCGTCTCCGCCTTCCCCAGAGAACACAGCAAAAGATGCTCAACAGATCGGAGCCGCTCTTCCAACCGCCCCCTGATCAGACAGGACCATCACGCATCAGGAGAAAAGTTTCATTATTCAGTACCACCAGTGCCCCTTTTTCCAAGCAAATCAGTTTGGGGCACTGTATAAAGCTCTCAAGAAAAACAGACAGACAGCCAAAAGAGAATTGAAGAAAAAGATCCAGAGACAGAACGGGGCCCACACAGTCAGAATACAAATTGCTCGAGGGAGATACGCTGGCCAACAAAGAAATCCAGACAGTCATTCAGTCATCCAACAACTCGATCAGGCTGTTTGTACGGACCATTGTCTCTCTTGAAGTGAAGGGAGGCCACTCACAACGCCCAGCCCAGGGGGAACAATCACGGTGGCCTCCGACCTCCTTGCAGGGCTCAGCATTCGGGTTGGCGTTGGAAGTTCCGACCCTACAATCTCAGTGCCCCCCCCGGGAGCTCCCCACCTTTCTCCCCCCACCCCCATCCCACCCAAATAAACACCACCGCCCGTTTCCCCCTCTGCCAATCCCCCAAAACCCCCCGATCCTTGAGGACCCACAGGAAAGGTGCGGGTCCGTGAGGGGGGAAGAATCAGCCGGGATGCGTCCCCAGCCGTCAGCGGAACACACACATTGGTCTGTCGAGGACCTCCCTGCAAAGAAAAAGAAAAAGCTAGGTCAAGAAGGAGACACTTCTTATACACTTTGAAGGTTGACATATATCCAGTCTCTGTCTAAGGAAGGAAGAGGACCACTCTCTGTAGGCACCGGTGTGGCACAAACATCCGAAATTCTTTTCATGCGATCCTGCTGTGTGCTAACCGTCTCCCGTACAGCATACATGCATACACCTGCAGACCGACCCTGGGGGATCCTCCCTCGTCGTCTCCCTGCTGCATTTCTGCCAGCGTCGACCAATGCGCCCTCTCTGTAGCTGCGTCGCACTGTTTCTTCATTGCTCTAATCTTTGCAGAGGGCGAAGGTGACCGTGGCGACGGGGAGACGGAAGTGGGAGACCTGAAGGGTGCACTGTCGACTGCGCTCCCTGCTCCCCTTCCGCCGGTGAGTCTGTCTCTCTCCCTTCCGCCTGTCAGACCTTCTTCCCCTTCCCTCTCTTCTGCCTCGGTGTCTTGCAAGACAGAAAAGAAGCGGTCCTGAATCGTGCGCGAGACAGTCGAGATCCTGCAGCCAGACAGGACATCCAGCTGCATTTTATAATGGTCCGAAAGGAAGCGGGAACCCCTCGAAAGGCATCGCTATTTACAGAATTTGGCTTTTGCAGGCAATTTCTATCTGTGAAGCAGGGGACCTTCAAAGATTGGAATGTCTTCCTGACACTGTAGAAACGCAGCAGGGTCCCATGCTCTTCTTGCACTTCCCTCCCACTTTGTGTTCAATTTCTTTTTTTCCGATCTCCCTTTGCCCCTGGCGTTCCTTCTCTCTCTCTCTCTCTCTCTCTCTCTCTCTCTCTCTCTCTCTGCCTGTCTGTCTGTCTCTGTCTCTGTCTCTGTCTCTGTCCCTGTCTCTGTCTCTGTCTCTGTCTCTGTCTCCCTCTCTCTCTGTCTCTGTCTCTGTCTCTGTCTCTGTCCCTGTCTCTGTCTCTGTCTCTGTCTCTCTCTCTCTCTCTCTCTCTCTCTCTGTCTCTGTCTCTGTCTCTGTCCCTGTCCCTGTCCCTGTCCCTGTCCCTGTCCCTGTCTCTGTCTCTGTCTCTGTCTGTCTCTCTCTCTCTCTCTCTCTCTCTCTCTGTCTGTCTCTCTCTCTGTCTCTGTCTCTTTCGCTCACCTCCGCTCTCAGCCACCAAATCGTCAATCCCCTTGCGCACGGCCTCCATCCCTCCCGAACAGAATGGATTGACAACCAGCCCCTTCCCTTTCACTCCCTCCCTGCCTGCCTTTCTACCTTCCCAACTGACTGCGCTCTGGTTTCCAGTTCTCTTCTCAGGCACGTTCGGAGCTCTCGGAACCCTCCTGACGGAAAGTGAAGGGGGGGCAAAGGAGGACTTATAGTTTTAAAGAAGAGAGGAGAGCATCGGAAGTTGTGCAGAGAAGGGAGAGACAGACAGCCAAACAAGACAGAAAGACAGAGGAGACTGAACAGCTGTCACGTCTTCCTGTCGCGCAACAGACAGCCTCAACCCGGCGATGCCCTGGCCAGGCCAACCTTTGAATGTGTGTAGTGGGTCCGTAGGCAGAGGGTGGAACTGTTCGCTCCAGTGTTTGTTCTCCTTGCTGGGTTTGTCTTGCCGAAAGAATCTGCAAAGCGAGCAAGTCAGCAGAGACCAAAAGGAGTCACTCTTGACTGGTGAACCCCATTGAGTTGTCAGAACGAGCGAGAAAAGGGTCCAATGAAAAAAGGGAACAAGGTAGAGAGGCAAGGCCGGATCAAAAACGGGAAAACTGACCGCATTCTGTCCTTTGAGTGTCCCTCTTCAGGCCGGGGCTGCGAGGGCCCTTTCGGGTGCATCAGATATCTCTGCACTCTCTCTGCGGCAGTCAGCCCAGGCCACTGCGCTGCCCCCCCCCCGAATGGGAATGTGTTCATTTGGTGGACCGAGGGCCTCTCCTGGCTTCTCAGAGGAGATGAGTGCCTTGGTCGCTGTGGAGAGAAGTAAGTCGTCGGAGAGGCTTTGATTGGAGCCTCGGTGTGTCCAGCTCTCGGCCCGGCTCTGTCTGCGGGGTCGCGTGTGTGGGGGTTGAATGCTGATGAGGGATGGAAGTGGAAAGGTGAGTAGGCGCTCGTGCCTCTGTGATGTGTCTCTCCCAGCCGCGTGTTGCTTTCAGGCGGTGCCGGTCCATCGGGGTGCCAGTGGGAGGGGTCGAAGAGACCCGACTTGTCCTTCTGCTGGGAGGACAAGGAGGGGTCGCCTGAAAAGACCTTCTCCTGCGGGAAAGGGCAAGGAGAAAACGAGTGGAGAGGAGAAAAGTGGATACAAAGGAGGTGGAGAGGAACAGAGAACACAGAGAAAGAACTGCAGTCGATGGAGAGAAGAGGACAACATACATGGATGTGAGCTGCATGCATGAAGGAGCAGGCAGAGGGGCCCAGTGCGGAGAGAAATGCCATGCAGGTCATGTTCGCATCTCTCTCGTGTGTCCATCTCAGCACCTACACACCCACTTTTTGCTTCGTTCTCCCAGGCTTTGTTTGCCGAATCATGCGACAACCCATGCTCTACACTAATGAATCATCTATACATCAAAATGTGTGCGTGCATATACATACATGAAGCTTATTCGACACAGACCCCGGGTTGCTGCCAATTGTGTCGGCTTACCCAAATTGCGTCTTTGGAAGCCGTACTGAACACCTGGGAGAGGCTGTTGGCGTGTCGGCCGCTCATGTCAACGTGGTGGGAATGCGTCGAATTTCTGTAGTCTGTCTACCAGTAAATTTCTGTGCGTCAGACTGTATACGCATGCATCCTTCGATGTGTTGCCGTGAGGGCCTCCTGTAAAATCGCTTCGGCCCCCTGTTAGTCAATAACGACGCTCAAGAGCATGCCCCTTGGAGTAAAGTTACTTCATTTATGTACAACTTCTTGAAAGTCCAAGTTCCAGAATCCAGATTCAATGAACTTCCCGACTGGCATGGCTCCTCGAAGTCCGTCTATATACAGGCCCGTCTAAGCGCATACATGCATGCACGAACGCATTCGCGCGTGCGCGCATGCATGGGCGCGCATTGCGCACCGACCTATTTCGCTTTTCTCGCGGACCGCAAAGAAGCGTCGGAAATCGTCGGACATGCATGCAGCTGACAGAGCTGCTTCCTGAGTCTGCATGGCTGTCACACAGTGGATGACTCATTGATTTGAAAGAAGCTCTCTTGTAGCTACCCATGTATCCCTTGCTCACTGATGCTCTGCTAGACCTTCTACTTTTTCGCCCAGTGAACTTGCTCAGTCTCTCAAAGCGTGCACATGCTTCTTTTCTGACAGTGCCTCCCTGACGATGGGGTCTGAACTCACGAAAGAGCAGAAGAACGAGACGGCCGAGGAGCTGCTAGAGCCCCATGAGGCGGGGACTCGCTCAGTATCATCCGACCCTAAAGTTCTTTTGAGGGAGGGACTGCTGTACGCAGGAGACGGTTACCTGCGGACTGCCTCCCGTCTCTTCGAGCGCCTCCTCAGAGAGCACCCACAGGCAGATGAGACAACAGAGGCACGCAAGGCCCTTGCACGAGCCCGACTGGCCAGAGGTTGGATGCTCCGGTGGCACGAGGACGAGCGCCCGTTCATGCAGTTGGGCAACCGTCTGATCAAACAGGCCACCGCGGCCTTCGAAAAAGTGCAACCCAGGGATCTGCAGACTGCGGTTGAACTGGCAGAGGCATACACGTCCTTGCACTTCCAGAAGGCCGGGGAGGCCGCTGCACTTCTTGAGGAGGCTCTGAAAGCCGCCATAGAGACGGAGATGGACACGGCCTTGCTTCGAAGAGCACGGGAGGCACGGGACCGGTGCGCCCGTATCGCCGAACGATGGGCTGTCGCACCTACCAGCTCTGCCCATGATGTGCTGATTCGTCTGTTGTCCCTGTTCTCTTCACTGCAGCCTGCTGCTTTCCAGTATGACAGCAGAACCTGTCTGGATGCCGATGTCAAACACGGCATGTGCAATTTAGGAGGGATGAGTGACTTTGTGTCCATTCTTGGAACTGCCCTCGGTCAAGTGCCTTCCTCCAAGGTGGGGGGGGTGAGATGGGCACCCCGAGCTCCCTCAGAAGATGAGCTGAGGGAGGCTGGGGCGTTGTTGCATAAGCTTGTGCTCCTTGTCAGGCAGTGTTACAGATGTCCTGACGTTGAGAGTTTCAATAAGAATTTCTGGTTGACGTTCTTGCCAGACCGTCTGTCTCACCTTGCAGCCCTCATACACTGCAAAGAGCTTGAGTCCGATTTCCTCCGTCCTCTATTGATGGGGAATGAAGACCAGGTTCTTGATCTGGTCGCAGAGAGCTGCACAGACGGGCACCTTCGGTACTGTGTCCGTATTGACAGGCCGGAGGAAGAGCAGAAAATGCAGATCGAGGATGCAGAGACGTACCCACCCACCCACCCTTTCAAGGGACTCCGGGCATTCGTGCAATGCTCTGGAGACAAGACGCCGTACATCATTGGACACTTCGCATTGTATGCAGGTCAGCGTGGGGAGAGTTTTTGCTTCTCTTTTCGCCCTCTCACTCTCTGACAGTCGCTCCCTCCCGCCCAGCAGAGTCTTCGCTGTCAGTCTGATGGATGCTCTGATGTCTTTCTGTTGCGTGAATGTGCTGACTCACTACTTGCCGATGCTACTTCTTCTATCAGCCTTCATGTTATGTCCCATGTCTAAAAACCGTGCGATTTCTTCCAGATAGGCATGATACCTCAAACACTCCCCCCCCCCTCCCGCCTCTCGTCCTGGTTAGCGATGTCCATTTGCTGCGAGAGCAGTTTTTCTTCGTCTTTGCTCATGCAAGCTGTCTGTAGATGGATAAAGATGTCTTTTCTTTTTGTCACAAGAGAACTGTTCTTTCGTGATTGCCGGCCTGTTTGCCCCTCGTGTGGGTGTGCTTTCATGTCTATGCGTCTTTCTTTGTCTTTCTATGCTTATGTGTGTTTGTGGTTCTGTGTATCTTCTCTCTTTCTCTCTCTCTCCTTGGTGTCGTTGTTTGTTTCTTCTCGCTTCCGTGCTTTCTCTCTGTCTGTCTGTCTGTCTGTCTGTCTGTCTGTCTTTCTTTCTTTCTTTCTTTCTTTCTTTCTTTCTTTCTTTCTTTCTTTCTTTCTTTCTTTCTTTCTTTCTTTCTTTCTTTCTTTCTTTCTTTCTTTCTTTCTTTCTTTCTTTCTTTCTT
>JAHBMJ010000443.1:160272-191958 GCA_018398765.1 Chromera velia | reverse complement strand
CCCCCTTCTCTCTCTCTCTCTCTCTCTGCGTGTGTGTGTGTGTGTGTCTGTGTGTGTGTGTGTACACGTGTGTGTTCAGCCATGAAGGTGGCAGCGTCTGGGTCCAAGAGACACGGCGCCGCTGCCGTAAGGAGGCTGGTCTCTCTGGACTCTGACTGGCGCTCCTGCGAGTGTGGGGGGTCAGTGCTGGTGCTGTCGTGCTTCGGTGCCTCGGGGGCAGCGGGGTTCGGAAGGGGGTTTGATAGACGGATTGCTGAGAGGTTCATTGCAAACAGGGGGGCGAGGTCAATTCTGAACTCTGCCCTTCTCGATAGCGTCGGTAGGATTTCGAACAGCAGGTTTCTGGGAACCCTCCCTGTTGAAATGTGGGGGCGGATGGATAGGGAGGAGGTTAAAGACCTTCTCGAGCTTGTGGGTGTGTATGTCTCGGGAGTATGTGGGACTGAGTGGGATGAGGAGGCAATGAAAACCGATGCGTCCGGGGGGTCTGAGCATGAACGTCGAAGTGAAAGAAAACCCTCTGAGCATATGTCGACTTTCATCCGTAATTTGTGTGAGAACGGAAATGTGAAAGAAGATTTAGTCAGGAAGATGGCAAATTTCAAGAAGGAGGGGAGAGGAGACGGCAGACAGACCACCAGTCCTGTCTGGCTCTATGTGCTTAAGCAGCTTGTGCGGCTTCGGGAGAAGCGAGGGGGGGGGATAGAGGGGGAAGGTAATCCGGTTGGCAGCATTATCGCCTCTGCTCTGCTCCAGTGGCAGGCTGAGAAGCATGACAAAAAGGAACCTTACAAATGGGCAGCAAAAAGCGAAGCAGGCCGGGAGGTGCTCAGTAGTTTTGCTCCTTCCAAGCCGGTTGTGAAGAGCTGTGCCACGTGCGGCAAGGACGCAACCCGGGTCCTTGTGAAGGACTGCGTGCGTTGCAAGCGCGTCTCTTATTGCGGTAAGGAGTGTCAGAAGCTTCACTGGAAGCAGCACAAACGTGAGTGTGTTCCCGCAGAGACTCCATCAGAAACTCAGACAGGGGAGGCAGCAGAGCAGACGCAGCAGGCGGGGGCTGCCAGTGCAACTGCAGCATCCAGTAGCCGCTGAGTAGCGAGGACGGATCGTCTTAAAACATCGAAACCTGGTAGCTAGTCTGGCGGTGTATCACGTACTAAGGTTGACAATGTAAGTAGACTTGATCTAATATAGTAGGCCACTAGTCTGGGCAGACGACGATGGCGTATCTAGTGGCGTATATGATAATGATATGCTGATAACTTATAATGACTTACTGATGAAGTCCTAAGGGCTTGTTTGTGAGACCGCCGAAGAGACAGCTTGGCCGGAGCACAAAAAGTTGGAGAAATTGGGGTGGCTCGCAAAGGCAGCGCGCGCAAGTGTGAGCGCACGCGTCGATTTATTGATACGGCTAAGTTAATTGTTCTATTTCACCGATAGAGAGAATCAGTTGCATCATCGGTATGCATGTATCGTTTAATGATACAGATCGATCGACCGGCAGATGTCTTTTCTGGACGTAGATGGAGCAGAAAGTGGATAGACCGTCGTTTGGCACTCCTTCTGACTAGTAGGAAAGGAGGCGATGTACGAGAAGTAGAACAAACCGACAGCAGGGGCTGATTTAAGAACTCTCGTCACCCAACGCTGCACATAGCTAAATCTCGTACTTCGTCAAGTGGTGACGGAAGTGGGGGGCAGCCAGCCTTCGCTTCCAAAACTTTCTTCCAAGATGGCTTCTTCTCCAATCAGCTAGTAGCAAAGCCATCGGTCTCTTGTCACAGTCTTTCGTTCTTCATCTTCTTCCTGTCCAAATCTTTGTTTCCGATCTGGTAAGAATTCAAATACAGAGTGCCAGAGTTTGTATCGGTGTAGTATGTCTTCTTTCCTCTGTTCAAGATGTCCAGTTGAGGATCTCCGGACAGCTCGCGAGTCGAACAGAACATCGATGAGGAAAAAGGAGACGTTGGCGTCCGTTCGTTCAGAGATCTCTCGCACACATGGAAAGGACACGACAGAATACCGATCGGCATCCACATGATCATCCACCTCACAAACGGTCCCCAAGAGTCTTCGGAGGAGCAAGGACAGGGGTTTGCGGCGAACATCTGGAGAGAAAAGCAGTGCTCGTGCACGTGCAGGTTAACGAAGCGACCGCTCCATCATGTGAAGTCAAAAGGTTCAGATGGAAAGGGCTCCTGTGTGTGTTGGGCATAACTGTGCAGAATTCGTGCATGCCTCTTTTTCTTGTTCGTTCTTGCTGGGATGTATGCATTAGGGGGAAGAGGAAAGGAGAAAAAGGCAAGAGAGGTAGGAGGAAAGCGTGAATACGTTCATGGAGGTACACTGCCTAGTACACTGTGTAAGGCAGAAAGCTGAGAGAAGGATAACCCGATCTGTTCATACGAGTACGGGCGTGTACACAAATCGAAAGACAACTGTTACAGAGCAGAACAGAGACGGGGTGGATAGAAAGAAAGAACGTGATTCAGTTGAGAAGAAAATTGAACGACACCATGATGGAAAAGGGGAAGAAAAGCTTCAAGAAAAAAAAAGGATGCAAAGACTGCAGAATTCTTTCCCGTACCTTCGTCTGTGTAGACATATTTCTTTCATCAATCTGATACATTCATGAGGTGAAAGCAAGAGTCGATCGTTTTGTCTGGAATATAATTTGAGACCTCTCTTGTATCAGATAGAATGTCAGAGATCTCTCTCGCCTTGCTTGTAGACTGACTCGTAGGAGATTTGAGAAACCTCTTCCCTGCATGATATCAGCATGCTTTATGTCAATGAAACTAGAGAAAGAAGGAAATATCAGTCCTCAAAAGTGTGGTGTTTTGTTCAAAAACAGGAAGAGAAGAAGTAAGGTGCGTACTCCGTACAAAAGAAAAGGATGCACTGATGAAGTCCTAAGGGCTTGTCTGTGAGACCGCCGAAGAGACAGCTTGGCCGGAGTACAAAAAGTTGGAGAAATTGGGGTGGCTCGCAAAGGCAGCGCGCGCAAGTGTGAGCGCACACGTCGATTTATCGATACGGCTAAGTTAATTGTTCTATTTCACCGATAGAGAGAATCAGTTGCATCATCCGCATGCATGTATCGTTTAACGGTACAGATCGATCAACCGGCAGATGTCTTTTCTGGACGTAAATGGAGCAGAAAGTGGATAGACCATCGTTTGGCACTCCTTCTGACTAGTAGGAAAGGAGGCGATGTACGAGAAGTAGAACAAACCGACAGCAGGGGCTGATTTGAGAACTCTTATCACCCAACGCTGCACATAGCTAAATCTCGTACTTCATCACTTACCATATATACCCTATAACGTCTAGCCCTAATTCAAGCCTAAGGTTAAGGCTAGGGTTAGGATAAAATTAGGGGTTTACCCTTAGTTACTTTACTATCCATATATAAGGTTAAGCTAAAAGTTTTCCTAATTAACAGCTAGTACTCTATACTTTATCCTATTTTACTCTAAGTTACCTATAGTAACTGTAAGTTACCCCAAAGTCGGTTTGAGCTATTTGGTTTGAGCGTATAGAAGCGCTTAAAGAGTCCCCAAAAGCTAGCCCGAAAGAGCCTGAAAGGCCTTAGGCCTTACAGAATGAACTATAGTGAATAAACTTTTAAAATTTTGAATTCATGCAGTGAATATGCAAACTTGAACGACTAAATCAAGCGTGACTCGCAGAAGACGCCGTTCAAGACGGAGGTCACTGGTATACACGATTGTATAATATGCAGACCTACATGCAACGCCCCCCCTAATTCCAGAGAATCTATGTATCACCTTCTTCCTCTTCCTCTTCAGGGAACACACAGGAAGTCAGAATCTCCATACGGACAGACGAGGGAACGTGGCCCACCATAAGGGTTGACCTAACCCCCGATGCCACTGAGGCAGCTACCCAGGGATCCCCCGCAGACCAACAGAGAGTCTCAACAGAAGCGTCGTGCCAGCTCTCACTCGTGCTGGCACCAACGGGCCGTCCGGACCGGCTGACACTGTCCATTTCCACTGTGCCAACCCCCCTTCCCGTCCCTGTGCCGCCGTCAACCGCTAAGCTGATACTGCCCCCTGCTGAACCCCCCACCCACCCAACTCTATGCCTGTCTTCACTCCCACTCACAAGGGAAATCCAAGGCAGCCTCTTTTCCCCCTCTCGTCTCCTTTTCTTACTTCCTTCGATCTTCTTTCCCCTTCCCTTCTCCTTCGTACTCGTCCCCCCAAAGATTTCAATTCCGAAATCAGGAGCGTTCAGACACCCCAACCGTCCCTCCAACAGAGACGTTGCAGAACAATCCAAGGAACCTATGGGACGTTCCCCACAAGTGCCAAAAACAGCCGAGAGGGCAGCAGACAACGCAGAGGGGCATGCCGAGGCCCCCTTTTCTGCCTTCTCTTTCCCTGCCCCTCTTTCGACCTGAGGGGGAGGCAGCGTCTGAGGTTCGAGGGCTGAGGGGGGCAGCCTCCACAATCGCACGGACGTATCCCCCGACGCTGACAGCAAAAGGGAATCATGGCTACGGTTGTAACGAACAGACTTCACCCAGTGGGAGTGTGCAGTGCTCTTTACACTTCCCCCTAGCCCCATTTCCTCCTCCCCTTCTGCACTGAAGCCGAATTCATGCAGAGGCTCTGAAAGATGTCGGCAGTCCCAAAGGAAAATCCGGCCGTCCTCCCCCCCCGAGGCTATTTGATGCACCACTAGGGGAGCATGGTCGACTGTCCGCACAGCGCCTTTGTGGACCTGTGTGCGCAAACAGAAACACCTGGACTCCCTCACATCACATCCTATCAGGTCCCTTCCCACCCCCGCAATCACCAGATTCGGGTGCAAAGGGTCAGCAGAGATCTCATACAGGCGATTGTGCAAACCTTCAGACACAAATCCTTCCTCCCTATTCCGAAGAACAACAAAAGACGAAGACCCTGCGTCTCCATTCCCAAACGTCAAACAATGAATCCCGTCTCCGTCTCCACAGAACAACCGTGCATCCCCCCCCTCATTTGTCTGACCAGTTAACGGATCCCACTGCAACCGTCTCCCAGGCCAGAAGGAGAAATCCTCTGCCGACCCCACTCCTAGAGAGCACAGCGGTTCAAGTTGCCATGAACCGGGTGCTCCACCCTCACCCCCTTTACCGGCAAGTTTCCACATCCCGACTCTTCGTCTCCCCGTCTCACTACAGCAAACAGACGACGCAAACTGCAGAGACAGACCACCTGAAGCACTGCCCCCCCCCTCTCCCTTATCACTCCCCTGCGAGCCGATCTCACTTGACAGCTCTTCCACGTCCCGCGCACACACCTCGGAGACGGGACCCTCAGCAGCGCTCTTTCCAACGCAACTGACACTCCCTATTTTCTCATCATACAAAAGACCAACAACGCTACTGCCCCCTGGCCCATGGGAGGCACCTGTGCCCGCAATGAAGAGGGACCGCCTGTCGCCCACAGGCACGCTACAGAGAGCGCGACAAGGGGACTGAAGACAGAACATTTTATTTCTGGCGCCCCCTCGCCAAATATAGAACACTCCTTGACTGTCTTTTTGATAATCTTGCTTGGGGCCCCCCCAAAAAAATACAGAATGAAGGATGTCTCTACCACTTTCTCCGCTTCCACCAGAAGTAGACGGGTAACAAGAAATCACTGGCTGTCAAACCTTGACGGCGTTTTCGGGCACGACAGCTTCACGTGCACTTGACGGCTGCTTGGCTCAGGCCAATGAGACAGACGGCAGCGGTTGGTCAAAAGTATGAAAAAAGAATGACGAATTATTAACTGGGATGGAAGATGAGTGTACGTTGAATCATGATGGAATCCGGCAATTAACTGCTGTCAGGCTTGAATGGTGGCTCAAGATGCCTTCAAATTATTGAAGGAGACGTCTCGGCCGACCGCGCGTGCATGGAGGCGTTCGCGGAGACGGCGCATCAGGCTTGCGGAGACTGAAGGTACGCACCTGTGTCACCCCTGGTCCTAGCTGTGAATCACTTGTTTCCTAAAGAGAGCCTTCATTTAGATGAGTTTATATGCACTCATACGACGTTTCAGTTGCCCTTCCCGCTCAGTTGAATTGCCAGACCGCCTCTTATTGTTTGAGTGTCTCTATCGCGCTGGAGGCACCCGGCAAATACATATGCTCGGAGACGGCAAACGACCACTGGCAGCTGCAGAAATACTGAAAATAGCCAGAAGACGACGGGATGTCGACGAAGGGGGCCGTGATTCTGGTCCGTCACGGGCAGTCGGAAGCCAATGTCCTTAAGATCATTTCGTGTGATCCGACCGTGAGTGTGCATCAACACGGTCTCACAGAGGTCGGGAGACAGCAGGCAAAGGAGACGGCGTCCCAACTTTTGAAGCTCATCGAGGAGAAGTATGGAGAGAACACGACGGTCCACATCTTGACTTCGGACTTCAAACGAGCACGAGAGACAGCTTGTGAGCTTTTAGAAATATTCAAGGAAGGGGGGCTGCAGCCATCCTTATCCTTGAAGGAGGGCCTCAGGGAGAGATCCTTTGGTCGACTAAATGGGGAAAGCACGGACAAATACGAAGAGGTGTGGAAACTCGATGCTGCGCAGGAGGGCAAGGACGAAAGTTTGGGCCAGGAGACGACCGACAGAGTGCAATCAAGGGCACTGAAGGTTCTCGAAGACCACCAAGAGCAGATCAGTGCCTGTGGAGGCGACAGCGGAAGTGAGAGTCGTCCCTCGGTGACGGTCCTTGTGGCACACGGGGATGTGCTCCAGATCGTGCAGACTCACTTTGAAGGACAGCCTTCTTTCAAGCACCGGTTTCTTCAGCACATTGACACCGGGGGCTTCCGTATCGTGAATGGCAGCTAGAGATAGCCAAAACATACCCTAGAACATACCAAAACCTCTTAGAGACACGTACACGCTGTAACATTACATCAGTATACATCAGCAGTCTCAGCTACTAGCTCAGCTACGCTCAGCTACTGTACGTCAGTGACATTCGTCTGCCTCAAGCGCCGCCACTGAGTGTTAGCATAGATAGTTGATACAAGTTTGTTCTGATGTTTGTTAAAACTCATGTACGCAAGTGAAGCCTAGAGTGAAGCCTATTACACGTTTTTACAAATCACCAGATAAACCCTGATTCCCTGAAGTCTTTGAACACGTACGACTACGGCTGATACTTGCACAACTTGAAGTCTGAACGATCTGTTTGTCTTTCTTGAATAAAATTTGAAAAACAGTCTCCTTGATGGAGTCAATCAGTTAGCCTTAGTCAGCCTGATAATGTCAGTGGCCCATTTAAATTTTAAAGTTATATATAAGTCACAAAAGTTTAAATTAAGATTCAAAGTTATAGATTTAGAATGAGATTTTATTCTGGAAATAACTTTACAAATCATACTCAATTTATATATTTGCAGATTCGTTTTCAACAAATTTAAAGGCCCCAGACTGTCAATGTTCTCGCCAATGTTTCAGTAACCTAACGGTCTTAACCTAATATAACCTAAAACCGAACCTAGAACCGAACACTATACCCTTTATACTATATGTATTAGTGTATATATACATAATATCTGACTGTATCTGGGGCTATGTCTGCAAGTTTCCCCCCCATTCCTCAAATTCTTTTACTTCAAGTCCGTGGAACTCTCTTTGCATCGCAAGAATGGTTACTGAGAGTCATTGGATAATTAACAAAGAAAGAGGACAGCACACATGAATGCACGCATGCAAGGTCTGTGTGCTACTGCGATGTTCACAAACGGACTGTCTCTCTGTCTGTCTGTGAAGAATCGGCATGTGTCAGCCAAAGAAGAATTGAGGCCATCGAAGGACGAGACCATGCATGACGGAATCAATTCACAAATTTGAGGATCACTGCGTTTCACCGGACAGGGAATGAACGTGCTGATCATACGATGTCATGCACAACTGCACCCACTCATCCATGCAATTAAAAGAGGCAGGGCCCATCCATCCATCCATCCATCCATGCAAAATGACCACCACCTGTCGACATTCTGTCGTCCCTCCTTAAAACCCATCAGAGAATTTCAAAACAGGCCCTGCTATTCGTCCATCTTTCATTAATCTTCTGACTGACATTCTGTTGAGTCGATCGTTTGACTTACCTCCTTTCCTTTTACACAGAAGGTGTGAAGGCAGTGCCCAAGATCGACCTGTGAGAACTTAGTGGTTGACTTAATTGCGGGTTTTCGCAAAAAATGCTTTTCCTGTCCCTGTCTTTTATTCAACTGCTGTATGTATGCATGCATGAATGAAATGCTTCTTTCGATTTTCTTTTCCTCATTTTTTCCCTCATTTGCCGTGTATTCCTCCTTCCCCTTTTTCATATTTCTTCGCCTCGTGTTGTACTCCAGACGGAAAGGCAATTGAGTCACAAATGAATGATGGAAAGTCCCGGGCACGAGACCGAGGTTTTGAATCTACTCACACGCACCCCCACTCTATACAAAGACCCCCAGGGGCCTCTTTGAAACTTCGCCTCCACGTCTTCTCTTCAAATGCCGTCTCCAGTCAAAACGCAAAAAGACGAACCAAAGAGGAACAAAAAGCACCTCAATGGAGAACGAGAAAGAGGGAAAGCAACCAGAAAAATTCACCAAAGACGGCGCCAAACCAAAGCAAAAGCAAAAGAAAAGAAAAGAAAAGCCCCCTGCGAATCTACGCATGTGCACACACGTGAACAGACTTCATCATGCATGTAGTGACTGTCCTCGAGCCATGGCCGAGCTAGGCCAGGACAGCCTGCCGGGTCAAGGTCTTCACAGTACTTTGTTGAAACTTTCACCATTCGATTCACTTAATATGCAATGCAGACTACCGAGTGAACTAACGATTGCCTTTCTCTCTCTGTTGAGCTCAACTGCACAGTGCATGCACCGTTATGCATCCTGACAAGTTGATCGGGGCTGTACACCGCGACGAAAATGTGTCTGGTCGAATTTTCTCTCTTCTATTCTCAGACTGTGTTTCTCGCGAGTCTTCATCTAGAACAACGAACAGAAAAATAGGTGGGAGAGTGGGCCCTCGAGGAAACGCAAAAATGAAGTTTCACCTCGAAAAAAGAAAAGAAAGGAAAAGAAAAGAGATCAAATGAAGACCTAACATGCATTGCTGTTATCACCCCATCTCCAATCTTTCTCTCTCTCTGTCTCTCTCTCTCTCTCTCTCTCTCTCTCTCTCTCTCTCGCTCTCGCATGCTGAAGTGTATTACTCCTTTCGTGTCTGTTACGCTGTCTCGCTTCCCTGTCGTCTTTACACGAAGGAAGAGAGACAGTTGTCAGGCAGTCAGTCAGATAGCGTTAACCAAGCACCAGAAAAAAGAAAGTCATGAACTGCCGCAGCAAGTCAGTTCTCCTCCTCAGGAAGCAAGGAAGGAGGGCTATCGTGAAGAAGCAGCAGCAGCCTCAGCCTCAGGGACCTCCGCTGTTTGCGGAAGTGCCTCCTCTTCACCTTGCACCCCCCCCTTCTGATCTGATCTCTCATCGAGCTCTATCGACTCCACTGCCTCTCTCGCCAGCCGACCCAACTCCTTCCTCGCCTCTTCTGCCTCCCCACCCGAGACCGGTGTCAGCCCTCCCACCTGTCCCTCAACGACTCTTTCTCGTGTCCCTTCAGCCACCCCCCTTCCGAAGAAATTCTTCACGCGACGGCGGAAACGACCCCACCGAGTGGGCGTTAGGGGGATCTCCGTTGGACTCTCTGTTTCTGTCTCTGTCTCTGTCTGCATCTGCGTTTGTGTCTCTGTCTGCATCTGTGTTTGTGTTTTGCTGAAAGAGACGGGTACAGAAACAGAGGTGTCAGAGACGGGTACAGAAACAGAGGCGGCAGAGACGGGTACAGAAACGGAGGCAGCAGAAACGGGAGCAGACGCAGACGGAAGATCCAACAGCTCTCTTGCTTCTGCTGCGGTGTCGTCATCATCCAATTGTTCTTTCTGCATTCCTTCTCTTCTCTCTTCTTCTTCTTCCTCTTCAGCACCCCCCCCCATGCCGCTCAATCCGATATAGTGATTCATCTGTGCGGCGTCCATTCTCCCGCAGTCCCACTCTTCATTCTGAGACAGCACCCCCTTCACCCCCCTCTCGATCGTCCCGCAAATCCCCTGCAGACCCAAAACGTTCGTCTCCAGAGAAAACGGCTCCTCGATGTAATGCCCGATCTCCTCAATGGCAAAAAGCCCCCAACCAACCAGCAGCATCACGGGGGGGGTCAGAAGGTCCAGACGGTGGACGAGCGCCATCGGGAGCGTGGCACAGAAAACGCTCAGAAGGCGAGAAGTGTGTCGAGAGTAAGACAGGGGAACTGCAAACAAAGAACGAAAGAGGAGGATCCAGCGGAGACGGCGAAGGAACAATCGGGGCAAAACAAAAACCAGGGTGCAAAGGTGAGAGAAGGCCAATGTGGAGAGAGAAAGAGAGAGAGGCAGACAGATTATACAGGCAGACAGACAGACAAGACAGAGACAGAGACAGAGAGAGAGACCCACCAGGAGACTTGAGAATCCTCTCACACTTCCCGAGGTTGTCGATCATGTCCCCCACCATCTGCTGGGCTCGCACGATCATCGGCACAACGTACAAAAGGGAGTACTCAATGTTCCCAGACATGCTCATGGCACGGTCTGCAACCTCTGCACGTTCTCTTTCTCTTCCGCCTTCTGTCGTCTCTTCCGGCCTCGACCGAATTGCTTTCTGCTGTCCCTCTCTGACGGTGTTCTTCAAGAGAAATCTGTTCGTGCCATCGGAACCGTCAGGAATCTGGCCGCCCCTCAGGGCAACCTTCAGGGCTTCTTGCTGAAACTGCAGAAGTCATTCAAGCAATTATTCATTCATTCATTCATTTATTCATTCATTCATCTATTCATACATATGTTGACTGCTTCGTCAGCGCATTCTTTCATTCGTTCTCTCATTCTTTCTTTCTTTTTTTTCCGGCCACTTGTTTCTCTACAAATTGATCGCGCCTGCAAGTCGTGGTCTCTTCTTCGGTCGCTTCCTCCCTCTAGAAGTGAATTTTCATTCAAGATCCAGGACGGGTCCCACTTGACCTTGTACACTCATCTCGGACGTTCTCTCTGTCTCACTTATTCATGTGCATGCATGTAGATGTGCCCCTCAGCTTCGGCAGGCAGAAAGGGTCCCCTCTGAGAGAGACTCTTTCGGGAAATGCTCTGCTTTTGTTCGTTGATTCCAATCAGTCCTTCTTCCTTCCTCGACACAAAGAGACAGGAAGAGGAAGTATGTGGAGAAAGACTAGGAAGGAAACAAAATGAAATTTAAGACAGCGCCCATCTCACATGCCTCCCATCTACCCCTTCCTTCCAACGAACGAACGCAACGACACCCAAACAGCTCACCTTGAAGATGATCAGAGGAATGTTCTCCTGAGCCATCAGCCATTTTCTCTCCACCTCCGAGAGCTCCACGCCGAAGTCTCTCAACTTCTTCAGAAGCTCCTCAGGGTCCCGCACTCCCTGCAGTCAGTCAGTCAGTCAGTCAGTCAGAGGATTCCTTGCCAGTTACGACGCTAGCTAAACAAGGGAATGTGTGCGGTCTGTGTGAATGGAAACACCGAGGAGGATCTGCGTGACGTCGCATAACATGCCAATAGCACGCACATGAAGAAACGCACTTTTGCACTCATTCACGTGGACGCATTTTTGATCTCTCCTCCCTGTACAACCATCAGCCTCAATACAGAAAGTGGCACAGGAAACACAAACAGATACAGAGTGAGTGAAACAAAATGGTACGAGAGTTTCCGTTCCAAGCTGACTGACCGACCTGCAAGTGCTGCTTCATGGCGAACGGTGCCAGGCACACGAACGCCCCCAAGGTCAGGTGGTACTGGGGGTCCGTGGACGAGAACACGAACGTCGCCATCTCACGCGACTTGTTCACAATCGCACCCCACACCTTCCGCGCCTCCCACCAACGGTCGTAACTCGCATTCGTCCGAAACACCTACAGAGCATAGTATAGAAAATTTATTCTTATACGTAACTCGCATTCGTTCGAAACACCTGCAGAGCATAGTATAGAAAATTTATTCCTATACGTAACTCGCATTCGTTCGAAACACCTGCAGAGCAGAAAGCAGTGAGCGCACTTAATTGTGCAGACAAAATTGGAAGGAACAGTCTGCAGACATCTACCCATCTAGTCACGCGGTACCAGAGACAAGACCCCGAAGTGTTCTGAGAAGGCGAATTAGAAGTACTTTGAGAACCGTGAGGGCTGAAGAAAGGAGAAGATGGACGGGACCCAGAAGCAAAGCAGCCAAGGTGCCTATGCAAAAAGGACGCATCGGACAGACAGAGAAGGCTCAAAGGCGCAAACATGCCCCAAGAACTTTCTCCCAGACACTCGCACTTCCCCCCCCCCTCTCCCCGAGTCCCAACCTACCAGAAGGAGGGAGAGAGAGGACGCCAAGACGGTGTGCGGCAGTGTCGGGAAGTCGCTGAACAGCTCTGGCTTCCACTCATCGATAGCCAGCACCGCACAGGCCCAGAGAGTGCTGCAAGACAAGAAGAGTACGCAGGCAGAGGGGGTACACCCAAAGAGAGCAGACGAGAGAAGATGAGAGAAGCAGAGGGAGGATCTCGTACTCTTCCCTTACTTGGCCAGAAGATGGTTGAAGATTCTTTCTCCAATTTTGGAAATGGGAAGGCTGGTCAAGTTCTCCAACCAGTCTTCTGACGAGTAGCGCATTTTCTTGGAACCCGGTGGTGCTGCGGGTGCCTGCACAGGACTGCCAATCACAGTGCCCACAAGAGGAGGGCGAGCCACTTCAAGCCGACTGTCCCTCTTCTGAGACTGCGTTTGTCCAGAGGGGGGAGAACGAAGGGGAGTGAAGCCTTCAGAAGTTCCACACAGCAACAATGCTGCGGGAAGGAGACCAAGACTCTTCACCATCCCTCTTTGTTTCTTTCGGTCGATCTAGGCCGTCTCGCAGTCAAAGCAAACGACCAGGCCTTATGGCGGACTTTGCAGACCCCCCACTAGAAAGGCACAGAAAACGCAGAGGCAAGTCAATTTCGCAGCAAGACGAATTCTCTAGCATGGAAAGTCGCCGGGCAGCTGTGACCTGTCTGTTGAGGTGACCAAACTGATACAGTGAGCTATGTAGGCTCACAAAGACCACGCAGAAAAAATTCGAGTATCTCGCCTACTTTGGTACGCGTCTGGGGTGACATGCACGGCCGGTTGAATAGTTGATCCGTCGTTTTTTTTGTGTCACCCCTTACATGTATGTCATGTATCCCGTCACTGTGGGCCCAGGCCGGCATTCGGCCGCATTCCTAGCTCTTGCGCGGAACTTCTCGCAGAGGGCCCTCGCATGCATGAAAGTTTGCATGGGCCGCGGGGTCTAGCTGGGGAGGGTATAGCCGGGACTGCATGGGCCCATGGCCCGCGGCGCCGCGCACCAAAAGCGTTGTTCAAAGTTGCACGCGCTTAAAAATTTGCACTGAAGTTAATTCGCCTGCCATTTTAGGTACGTATTTTCAGGTGATCTTTGACCAATTATTATTAATAATTAAGTGCCGCTCCCTCCTCTCAACCCAAAGTTCGTCTGGACGGTTTGGCAGAGCATTTCCGCAGTTCTTCTTCCATGTGGCCCTGTGGTGTTTCTATTTTTGTTCCAGCGGATTGAGACAGGGAGGCTCGATTGATCAGTCTGCAGCTGTCTCTTTCTCACCGCTGGTGTCTCCCTCTCCTTTGAGCGGGAGGGAGCCTTCGTGCTCGCTTCTTTCTGCAGTTCCTATTTATTTATTTCGCTTCCTTTAGCTGTGCAGTGGAAGGCAATTTGAGAAAAGATGCCCGGGTGCTACGGGCTTGAGACTTTTCTCGAGGAGCAGAAGCTCTGGTCCCTCGTTACTTATGATGGAAGGAAGAGCCTCTGTTTAATTCTCGACCTATGCAATCTGATTCCCGACCTGTACATCCATTACATGGCCAACATCCAGTATGGAGATGCGATCGCGTTGATGGGATCCGACTACCACAGCTTTCACCAGACTCTGTCGAATTTGGTGCAGACTCTGACAAGCACCGGAAGTGTGACGGTGGTCGGCGTTCTCGCGAACGAAGAAGGACCCTTCTTTCGACAGAGGGACACGCACGTCTGGCAGCAGAGGGCTGAGGAGATTTTCAACGAACACGGCCGTCTTTTTGCAGCCTGCAAGAATCCAGACGACCTGGCGGATCATTTGAATGAGATGGACGACAAGCAGCTAGACGCCTTGCGTGAGAGCATCAGCGATGAGCAGACGGCCAAGAAGTTCGCTGCTGCTCAGCGGCCGAACAGGGAGACGGTGGGGGATTTGATGGAGCACGGAACCCCTAAAGTCTTTCCTACCCGCATGTGGGAGCAGGTCGGTCTCTTTCTCTGTATGCGGAAAAAGAAGAAGGACCGATGACAAAGTGGCAGTTACTTGAGGGTGAAAACAGGAAGAGCTCGGTCAACAATACCCTTCTGATTGCCTCTTTCTCTCAAATTTCTCGCAATTCTCTTATTCTGTGTCCCTCGTTCTCGCGTCATCCCTCTCCCTCCCGTCTGGTATCGTATCGTATGGTTCGGATGTTCCTTCCGGCTTTCCTCCATGTTGACTTCCCTTCTCGTGACCTTCCAGTTCTGTTCTATCTGTCTCCCTCAAACTCTGCGTGTCGGGCTTTCTGCATTTGTTGTTTTGCAACTCAGGTGATCGACTCACTGAGCAAGCTGGGGGTCGAACTGGTCGTGGCTGGCCCTGAGGGGGGGGAGGAGCGGGTGATTCGTGAGTTCTATCGGAGGAGGTTCGGTCAGTTTGCTTGCTGGCCTCCTGCCCGGCTGTCTGCTTTGCTTGCCTGTCTGTCTGCTTGCCTGTCTTGCCTGCTTGCCTGCCTGCCTGTCTGAAGAAGAAAGATATAGTCTGTATGCCTGTCTGGGAAAGAAACCAAGTCTCTCTGTCTCTCTGTGTATCTATCTGTCTGTGTATCTGTCTGTCTGTTCTGTTGTCTTTGTTGCTTTCTTTATTTCTGTCTGTTGTGTTCAAGGAGAAGAGGAGGGAAAGAAACCATACAGTCTGTCAGAAGAGAATGAAGAAAGAGAAAAGACGATACAGTCTGTCTGAAAAAAGGAAGGTCAGAGTTGCTAATGCTGCTGGCAGTTGGGGGGGCCTGGCTGCTGCTGCTGCTGCCTCGTAAACGAAAGGAAAGACGAACACGGCCAGATGGAAAGAATGGGAAGTACGAAGGCGCAAGCCTGCACTGGGCAAGGAAGGGCCGCAGGTTACGCTCAAGGCCTGGAGCTCAACCTTCCACTGAGAGAGCGCGCCGAAAGAAGACAGAAAAAAACAGGAGAGAAAAAGGAAGAGAGAAGACGATATAGGTTGTCTGTCATAGTCTGCCTGTCTGTCTGAAAGAAGGGAGAAGAAGAAACATATAGTCTGCCTGTCTGTCTGAAAGAAGGGAGAAGAAGAAACATATAGTCTGTCCGTCTGTCTGTCTGTCTGTCTGTCTGACCCAGTGTTTAAGAAGTGGAAGAGAAAGAGGAGAGAAGAAAGAACACACAGTCTGCCGGCGGGACTCTCTATGCGTCTGTCTCTCCGAACGAAGAAAGGAAGGACAGGAAGGAACGAAAAGAAAGGGAGAAAGAAACAAAGAAGGAAGAAGAGAGAGAGAGAGAGAGAGAGAGAGAGAGAGAAAGAGAAGGAGAAGGAGAAGGAGAAAGAGAAAGAAAGAAAGAAAGAAAGAAAGAAAGGAAGACACAAACAAACAAACAAACAAAGAAAAGAAAGAAAGAAAGAAAGAAAGAGAGAAAGAAAGACCGAAAGAAAAGCAAGGAAGGAAGAAAGGAAGGTGAAAAGGTAAGCAGAAAGGGGAAAAGAATGGCATGATCTGCCTGTCCGCCAATCGGTAGAGAAAGGCAACATGCTGCCGCATTCGCCCCCCTCCCTTGCCTCTCTTTCCTCCGGCTTCCTCCCCCTCTGACTGTTTCCGCTTAACGCCTTCTCCTTCCGACTGTGTACGTCTCTTTCTTTCCTGCAGTCAGGCACGACCTATACCGTGACCAGCTGAAGCACGAAAGAACGATGATCGTCTCCACGGATACGAACCTGCTCTTCTACGACGAGGTGTGGGTGGGAAAGTTTACATGGGAGGAATTTGAGTCTCTTGTTCCTAATGAGGAACGAGACAGGACGAAAACTTCGGGGCCCGTTCGGGTGAACGGGCTCGGTGCGCCGGCAAGGGGTGGGGGGGACAAGGGTGGTTTTCGCGTTCGGGTGTGTGGAAACATGACACTGAGGCAGAAGATGTGGGACGTGATGGACCTCAGAGACAGGAACAGATGGGATTATCTCCCTCAGTCTGCCCTGGAGGAGATCGGTTTCCTCTGCAGCGACTACTTCGCCGACAACAAAGAGCATCTTCTCATGCTCAATATTTTCGATCCGGAGGTGCGAAAGAGGTATGAGAAGCAGCTGAAGAAGGCGCGTGAGAAGGCTAAGCAGTCTCAGTCGCATACCGATTCGACGGGGGGCTCTGCAAAAGAAGGAGGAGGAGGAGGGAGGAGCCATACCCAAGCGGAGGACATGGATGATTTTCGTGAAGAGCTGGCAGCCACTCTTCCAAGAGTCACGCTGATGGACTGCGTGAACTTTTGGCACCGGATGGACCGTGAGGGGGAGACGTGGAGGTGGAACGAGAAAGAGTTGAGGTGTCACTGCGAGGATCGGTCGGAGGAGAGTGAGTTGGTTGACCCCAGGCATATCTACTCTCTGGAAGCAGTGGCGGTCTACCGAATGTACGTTGAACAGACCTCCTTTGGCCCCGCTCTGCAGAAGGACCGGTCCAGATACAACGCTCCAAAGAACGCGATGCCTGAAATCGAAGAAGACGACGACGTTGCGTTCGAAACAGTAAAACCATTTAAGCCCACTAAGACTAGGGAACAGATTAAGAGCGATGCCGAATGGGGCGCAGATGCGGAACAAGAGATTTTGAGACAGAACCCACATATGAAGTCACGGCTTGAAATAGAAATGGCGGCGTTTGACAAAGAGTGGGAGGATGCAAAAAAGAAAGCCTCTAAGTGCTCTTTCAACGATGGTGCGGGTGCGTATGTCCACAGACAGGCGGGCGAAGGGCGCGCCCCCCTGTGGGTCATTGGAGTCCTCCGGATGGGCCGCCGGTATCTGACGCCCCACTTCGAGTGCACCAACTGTTCCCTTGTAGGACAAGATGGCCTGTTGGAGAAGCAGTTCCGCCCCCTCAGGTTTCTCCTCGGGCTGTTGGGGGGGAGGGAGATGGTGTGGGAATTGGGTTTTGGGGTGGCAGAAAAGAGGGGGTCGGGTCCCGGGGCTTTTTCTCAGTGGTGGGAGAACTCTCTGGGACAAAAGGAGGGTGAGGATGCGCTGAACAGTGAGGGTGCAGAGACATTCCGAGCTGTTGCAAAGAAGATGAAGGGATCGAACGGTGACGACTTCTATAAAACGAGATGTACGATGTGGGATAGGTTCACAATTTTGAGAAATATCGCTCATAGCCTCATCCCTTCGTCGTATCCGATCACCAAGGTCGACTTCCGTGAGGACCCCATCACGACCATCCAAAACATCAGTCCCCCCCGAGACGATGAAGAAGCAGACAAATTCCGCCCCGAGCGCGCCGCCGCTCTGGCCCTTGCGGGGCGGTTGCTGATTGGGATGCAGGCAGGGAGCACAGTGGACCCAATGCTGACGGTGGGAGAAGTCGAGGCAGCACTCTTCACAATGGTCAGTCAGTCAGTTTGACACTTAGGTTCGGTGCCTGTCAGCCTATGTTCGTTTCTTGACTCTGACTCGCGAAAGAAGAGGGGGAAAGGTGTATTCAGAGGAGAGAAGAAACAACGCATTGTCTTTTTGGTTGGTTGGCTGGCTGGCTGGCTTTCAATGCTGTGATTGGCTTGCTCTCGTGAAAACCCATCTCTGTGAGGTTCTCTCTCAAAAATTCAACTGTCTTCTTCTCCGTTCTCGCCCTTTTTCTTGTGCGCGTGTGTTTACGGAGGCGTATACTTTTGCTTCTCTGTTTCTTTCACGCAAGACTGTGTGGCAATGCCCTCCTGCCCCTCCCCACACCTTCCTGCTGACTGCAGTACGTAAAGAGCCGCGAAGACTTCCGCCTGGTTCACCACGCCCTCCACCAGCAGGCGTGCAAAGAGATCAAAAGCCTCGTCTGGTCTCCTACGGTTGAATCCCACCTGCTCGTTGCCCGACTCGACAAAATCCTCCAGACACTCAGCGACGTCGCCAGTCTCCTGAACATGGAACACGCCAACTCGCTCACGCCCGCACTGACGATGTCGGGACCTTTTCTCACTCTGATGTGGCAGCGTTGGCACACCCGGAACGGCTTGCTGGGCGAAGCCGACCTTGCACTGTTGGTGAACGAGAAGGGCGTTCCCAACAACCTTCTTCCCAGAGTGCAACAGAAGATGAAGTATGTGTTTGAGGGGTACCAGCGCTGGCGTCGTTTCGTCTTCGGCGCTTTCAAGAAGCAGTTGCCGTGGGGTGATCGTCGTTATCGATTCGAGAGGTTTCTCTGCTCAGACAAGGACCTGGAGGACGTCTGTAGGGATCCCCGGCTGTTCTTGAAGTGCCCTGACAAGAATTGGAGTCCTACTCCTGACCAGAGTCCAGGGAAGTGGGAGAAGGGAGGAGAGCACAGGTTCGAGAGACACAGGCTCTGCCGCCCCCCTCCAGTGCCACACTATCAAGTGGAGGCGACACTCTCGAAGGGGTCTATGTACGCAGGTAGGTTTGTGGGTGGGATAAGTCGCTCCAGACTGCAAAGAGACAAGCCTTCGGAAGACAGGGGGGGAAGGACACCGAGTGCTTCAACGTTTCGTTGACTTCTTCCTATCTTCTTTGCTACGTGCCCTGCTCACTCGCATCTGTTCACTTCCTTCTCGTTCTCGAAGCTGTCTCTCTAGCTGCCTTTCTTTCTCTCGGTAATTTCTCTCTCACTTTTCTATTTATGTGTCCAATGGAGTGATCTACATTTCTCTGCTTCTGCCCCTTTCGCTCTCTCTGGCCGCAGGTGTGGGGAGTTTGCCGATTGCCGACCCCGACATTTGCCTTCGGGTCCAGAACTCCGTCACGAAGCGGCAGGTCACGTGCATCACCGGGAAGACGGGGTGTGGAAAATCCACCATGGTTCCTCTGCTGTTGCTGGAGGCCTTCAACAGACTTCCCGAGTCCTTGAGACCCAGGGACGCGGAGGGGAACTTGATGCCCCCCAAGATCATCGTCACACAGCCGAGAAGAATTGCTGCCATCTCTCTGGCCAAGCGCGTCTGCGATCTCCACGCCCGTTTTTCGGGCAAGCAGGAACGGCTGGGAGACGTCGTTGGGTACAGGATCGGTCATGATCACGTGGGGGGGAAGAACACGAAGATCCTCTTCGTCACAGGTGTGTGTGTGCGTGTGCGTGCGTCAGATGAAGAAAGCAGCAGAAGCAAATTTCAACTTATTCTCTCATGATTTTGCGATCGCGAAGCACGCAACAATGCAGACGTCTCCTTTGTGTCCGGTGCTTGATTAAAAATCTGTTTTTTCAATTTCATTCAATTCATCTACCTTTCCCTCTGATTCATTTCCTTTCGTTTGTCCCTGTTTGTTAGTCCCTTCCTTCTCTCCTTCCTCGTGCTTTTTTCGGGGCTGTTTTCTCTATCTCTTTTTATCTCTCTCTCCCGCTCTCTTTCTCCCTCTCCGTTTGTGTCGACGCTCCCAGCAATGCCTGCCTGCGTGCCTCTTGGATGTTCCATGAATGGATGAATGCCTGCGTGCCTCTTGGGTGTTCCATGAATGGATGAATGCCTGCGTGCCTCTTGGGTGTTCCATGAATGGATGCCTGCCTGCGTGCCTCTTGGGTGTTCCATGAATGGATGAATGGATGAATGAATGGATGGATGCAGACGGTTACCTCCTCCAGTGGATTGCCCACAACCCCTCTCACTTGAACGGCGTCACTCACGTCGTCCTCGATGAGGTTCACGAACGTTCTCTGGATTCCGACCTCGTCTGCCTGATGGTCAAGATGCTCAAGCAGAGGGCGGGGGAGGAAGATGAGCACATCTCCAAACACAGGACTTTGACCTTGGATTTGAAGAGGGCACAGGGGGCGCATCAGGACTTGCTGAAAGAAATGGAGCAATTGCAGTACACGCCACAGACAAAGAAGATAAATAAGCTCGAGAAGAACATCAGCGACATGGAGGTGACCATTCGACGCCTTCAGATGGACGTTGCAATGGCCGAACCGGACGCAAAGCGAGCGCAGCAGCAGGGCCTCAGAGTGGACCATCTTCGGTCGGTTGGTGGGTTGACATCGGAGGAGGGGGAGCCGAACAAAGAAAGAAAATGACGATCAAAATATTTCGGTCTTCCCTGTCAGGGGTCCGGTGGCATTCTAGGGTTCCTCCCGGCCACATGTGTTTGTTGACCTTTTTTTTTCTCGTCATTCAAAAGAGAGAAGACGAAAGGTTGTCGCGTGACTTCTTGCTTTCTGTCTGTGTTTCCTTCTCTCTACTCTGTTCCTCATTCACTCCCTCGTCGTGTTGTTGAGTCCTTCCTTGTTTCCTTCCTTCCTCCCGTTCATTTGCTCTTCCAAACTACCCTTCACTCATTTGATTTTTCAGTACTTCACCTCTTCCCTCCGTTCTCTCTGTTCATGGATGAATGGATGCACCCTTGCAGGCTGGTCGTGATGAGCGCTACCCTCCAGTCGGGCCTCTACGGGACCTACTTCAAAGCGCTGGACAACAACGACCCGGGGACGGTGATCCAGGTGGGGGGGCACAGGTACCCCCTCACTTACCTCTTCTTGGACGACCTGGTAGACAGCAACGAGGTCAGTTGTTTCTTCTCCCTTCCTCCGTTCCTTCCTTCCTTCCTTCCTTCCTGCGTTCGTTCGTTCGTTCGTTCCTTCCTTCCTTCCTTCCTTCCTCTCTTCCTCCCTTCCTCCTCTCCCTTCCTTCCTTCCTCCCTCCCTCCCTCCCTCCCTCCCTTCCTTCCTTCCTTCCTTCCTTCCTTATCCTGTCCTTTTCTTTCTCTTCATGCATGTACTCATTCATGTGCTTCCTCTCAATGTGACTCTCGCCTATTGACCTCGGTAACTAGAGACAAGAGAACTATCGGGCTCTGTCAGAAAGAACAACAGAGCGCAAAAGGGCGAAAGGGAGAGAGAGAATGGGGTGAATTGATCTGCTGATAGATGAGTATTTCGAGAAGTTGCATAGAGGGAAAGAATACTTCGTCCGCAGGACCAACGTCATACACAAATGGAAAACATATTTGTGTCCCCGCCTCTTCTCTTGTCTTCTCGTCTCTTCATTCTCGCAGCACGGAATCCGGTTTCCGCGTGCCACCCACGACCTGATCAAACAGTACAAGAAGGAGTTCGACAACGCCGTGGTGCGACTGCAGCCACAGGACTTCATCGATAAGGTGGTCACCGTCAAGAAGGGCAAAAAGGATGTGGCACACGCCAGACCCCATGAGGACGCGATCAAACCCGACCTGGGTCACAGGATGGAGCGAATTTTCGTCTCTGTTCTCAAGAGTGTGGCGGGGATCGGGCGATGCATTTTGGTGTTCCTCCCGGGAGCTGACGACATTCTCACGTTCCAGCAGGCCCTCGAACAAGTGACTCAGCAGTGGAACAGATCCTCCAGCGATGTCATTCCAGAACTGGAGGTAGGTGGGTGTCCGTTTGGTTTGTTTCTTCGCCTTTTTTTCGCCTGAACGTTCTTTTTGAATTCTGTTTTTATCACCTAGATTCGTTCAAGTCTGCCTGTTGGTCTCCAGATGCCGGGAGGTTCGTTTCCTTTTCTCTCACTTTTTCCTTTCCCAGCAGAATTGCAGTTCCGGAAGTCACGACGCCCTTCTCTCCCGCACCCTTCTGATCCTCTCAGCCTTCCAGCGCCCAAATCTCTCTTCTGTCTCATACCTCCACCCAATTGATCCTTCTCTCTGCAGGTGTTCGCTCTCCACTCGACCGTCGCGGATGCAGATCAGGAGAGGGCCATCGCCGCTCTTCCTCAGAAGTGCAAGGTCATCCTGGCAACCAACATTGCAGGTAGGTCACCCCGTGTGTGTGAGTGTGCGTGTGTGTCGCTTCGTGCAATGGATACTTCGTTGCTTCTTTCCGTGAATCTCCACAAGCATCTTGCTCTTCTGCCTTCCTCCTCCAGTCCTTTCTTCAAGAGGGTATTTGTCTATTTGCTTGCGCACTCCCCTTCCTTCTTGCTTGCTTTCTCGTTCGACTGCCTTGATGTTCGACTCTGTCTCTACTTGTCTGCCTGTCACCTGCTTGTTGGCTTTCTTTCTTCCTTGCAGAGTCATCCATCACAATCCCGGACGTCCACTGGATCTTCGACTTCTGTCTCCACAAACAAGTGGACCTTGACCAGAAATCCCAAATCTCCAAACTGAGGCTCAAATGGATCTCCCAGGCTTCGTGTGCACAGAGAGCGGGAAGAGCGGGGAGACTTTTTCCCGGTACCGTTCTCAGGTGCGTCGAGTCTGTGTTATGGTTTGTCCGCCTGCGCTGGTCTTCTTTCGGCTTTTCTCCACTGTCAAAGGTTGTCTTTCTCGGTCTCGGGGTATCAGTATGCTTGTCAGGGTTGCCCTCTGCCGCAGATCCCATGAATCCCCCCCCGCCCTCGATCGAGCACATCTGCTTCTGAAGTTTTGCATATGTGTTCTGACCATCTGCAAACACCGTGTTGTGTTCTGAGCCTCCTACCCCTCCTTTTTTTGATGTTGTGATTGCAGATTCGTCTCGAAAAAGTTCTGGGAGACCTTGCCAGAGTTTGAGGAGAGTGCGATCAAGCGCGTGCCCCTCGAGCACGTGGTGCTGAAAGTGAGACAGACCTTCGAAGGCAAAACAGTCAGCGATGCCCTGAGTAGATCTCTGGAACCTCCTGAGGAGTTGTCCATCAAACAAGCCGTCTCGACGCTTGCAAAACAGGGGGCTCTCCTGTACGCACACGAAGCCGCACCCGTCACGGCGTTCGGGGACTTCGCGGCCCACATCGGTCTCTCTCTGTCGGAGTCCCGGTGCCTCTGGATGGGTCTCCTTCTTGGGATTCCGGCAGATGCGGCGTTGATTGCAGCAGCTTTGGGCGTGGCTGATCCTTTCAAGAGCCCCTCCCCTCTGTTCATCACTGACCCCCTCAACCTGTTCACGGACCTTCACAAGAACTTGAGGGCACGGCTGTTCTTT
Source organism: Chromera velia (assembly GCA_018398765.1). NCBI lineage: Eukaryota > Chromeraceae > Chromera > Chromera velia. The sequence continues at coordinate 168,684 of JAHBMJ010000443.1, read as the reverse complement.
GACGGTAACATGAAGAGTGAACCGATCATGTGGAGGAACCTCCTCGTGGCATTCCTCATGTGCCCACAGGAACACCACACAGGAAAACGTACGTGTGTTTATTTTCATACAGAATTCTTTTATTTCATTTTCGTTTATTTTTGTGGAAGGAAAAATTCCCCAGTCATGGACAGTAACGAAATTGGCAAAGTGTGACTTTGGTAAGAGCGTCTCTGTTTGGTCTTCCCCTTCACATTCAGTTTCTTTCTCTTCAAAAGAAGGAAAGGGAAAACGGGAGGGAGAAAGAGCCGGGTGATTTCTTTTCATCTCCTCTTTCTTCACACGGAAGAAAAGCTTCCATGGCGTCCGTTCACCGTCCCCAATTGTTTGTCATCCACACTCATTGCTTCCCTTCCCCCTGTTCTGTGTTCTGCAGAGGGTTTCAACTTCCACGGGCTGAACTCTGCTTCCTACCAGAGGCTGAAGCTGTGCATCTCCACTGCGAAACACCTGGCGATGTCCACGTACCTGTGGCTGGAGAACGAAATCAACAGCTGCAAAGTGAAGGTCGGTCGGCAGACAGACAGGGGCTTCGGTCCGGACGCCTAACAAAAGCAAGTGAGTGAGATGTTTGAAGAGAGAGAGAGAGAGGCAGGCATGAAAAGGTGTCCGGAGTGTTAGCCAACTTGCAGGGAACTGGAAAGGGAAAGGATGCATGCGTTGACTTTTGTCTTTCAGCTACTCACTCTTTTTTGATGGGCTCGGCAGGGTCTTTGCAGCCTTGTCTGCGTTCTTTCTTGCCCCTCCATGCACTTCTTCCTGAAACAAATTTCACGTTTCTCCCTGTCTTCCTGTGCGTCCTCTGTCTGTATGCTTGTTCGCAGGTGACCGTCCCTCCGGACACACTGAGGAGACTGGAGATGCTCAAGTCTTTCCAGTACCCCAAGTGCACCAGGGAAGACAGGAACAAGGCTCTGGAGAATGTTAAGTACTTATTCCTCTCGAACCCTATCGAGGCCACGGACGCGCGGGGAAACGAGAAGAGCCCGGACATGTGGACAGTCCTGCCGGACTATTCGATGAAACTTCCAGAGCCCCAAGGGGCGGCATCAGACACGGGGGGAGCGGTGAAGAAGCAGAAAGAGTGGTTGGGTGAACTGAGCAAGCTGGATCCTGTGACGTTGCTTCACTCTCTGGTGGCCTTGGCGTTTGCTCCCAATTTCGTGACGGGGAATGCAAGGATTATCGGGTCCCAAAACGGGAAGCAGGTCTACGAGAACTGGATGGCGGACGCACAGGTGAGTTGAGGGAGGGTTTTTGGTTACTTTGGGTATTCTTCACTTTCCTCTCTGACTGAACGAAAAACAAATGTACTGCATTTTTAATGCGATCACTGAACCGCGGCTGCCCTTGTAGGAGCACGAAAAAGTTGTTGCATGCTCTGAGGAGGAGGGAACATTTGAACAAGAAACTTTGAAAGCAGGACAAACAGGCAGGCAGGTGGAGAATCTAGGGAATATTCAAAATGAAACCGCAGCAACTCTCTGTTTCTTCGTTTTTGGCCTCATTTCATCGGATTTATCAGAAGCACAGGCAGCGAGGCGCCTGTTCCACTTTGATTTGAAAGGCCACAGAGGAACTCATGATCGCTCGGCTGTGCCTGCATGCTTTCTCTGAGTATATATATATGTTCCTGACTCCCCTTAGCCCCCCATCTTCCGTGGATATCTCTTCTCTCAGGTGCTCCTGCGTGTGAGTGTATGCACACACATATGCCCCCTTTTGTGTGTCTATCATGTGACGAACTCTTCTCTCTCTCAGGTGGACCAAATCGACTCCGTGCACATCGACAACGTGCCCCTGCACCTCCAGGACGTGAACAAAATCCTCAAGACGTTCTTCATGAGATCCTACGACCTCCCCGAATCAGGCAACCCCTACAGGAGAAAGTTCGCACTCAGACCCCCCCGGGAACATGAGGCCCGGTGGAGCGATCCTTTTGTCAAGGGGGTCTGTCTGTCTGTCCGTCCGTCCGTCCGTCCGTCTGTCTGTCTGTCTGTCCGTCTGTCCGTCTGTCCGTCTGTCCGTCTGTCCTGTCTGTCCATCTGTCTGTCTGTCTGTTTGTCTGTCTCTTTGTATGTCTGTCGCTTTGTGTGTCACTTGCTATGTCTGTCTGTGAGGCAGAAGAAGACATATACACTCTGTCTCTTTGTGTGTCTGTCCGTCTGTTCGTTCGTTCGTTCGTGTCTCTGTGTGTGTGTCAATTTGTCAGTCTTTCTCTCTGCCTGTCCTTTTGTGTGTCTGCCAGTAGAGGTTGAGATTGGAGTGAAATAAATAAAATGGAGGTTGAGGAGCTCCACTCTCTCTCTCTCTCTCTCTCTCTGACCTTTTGTTTCCTGAGAAGCAAACCGGCCCGCCGAGGGAATCATTTTTTCCCAAGGGGATGGATGCATTTGTTGGTTCGTCTCAGAAGGAATGATCCGACCAGTGTCTTCGATCGATCATGGTTGAATACAGATGGAGTGAATGTGTTTGCAAGACCAGACGAAAGCAAAACCTGTCTTCCCTTGCTGACTGCTTTTGACTGTGCATCGCACCTCGATGGATGGATGGTGACATGCAGTGGGCGTCCAATCTGGAGCGGGAGCGTCAGTGCGTGGTTGAATTCCGTCCCCCGATGGTGGGGATGGCAGAGAGGAGGAAGAGGCAGACACACGGAGAGGGCAAGCCCGACGACCTGAAGCCAACCGCCCTGCTGATCTCAATCGACTCGAAACCCTACGTGAGTTAGGCTTAGGCTCTTTCTCAAAAGGACGAAGAAAAAGAAAAAGAGAGCAGGAGATGTTGTAACACGGAGAGATGGACGGTCGATTTGAACCAAGCCTTTCGTCATTTGGCGAAGCACTCGCGTGCTCGCTCGTCAATTTTTCCCTCACCTATCCCATGGATGCTTGTTTCGTCTGTCCACCCACTTTTTCCTTCAGTGACGGTTAGACAGACTGATACCAGTTCAAGAGGGCAGTGGAAGGTGGAAAAGGAATCAACGCCTGGATGGATGGATGCATGCATGGATGGATGGATTGATGGAGGGGCAGATGAATGCACAGACAGAAAAAGGAACGCGAAGGAAGTCTGGCCGCTTCATGGGCCCATGGACGGGCGCTCTGGCATGTGGTCTTTTTGTTTGTGCATTCAGTTCAATCATGTGATTATGTGTGTCATTTCGTCCGTTCGTTCGTTCGTCCTGCTCTCTCTAATTCGCTCTCCTTCTTCGGTTTCTCTTTCCCCGTTCAGTACGCTGCTGTGAGGGACAACCTGTTGCCTGGGTATGTGGGTCGATTCACCGAGAAGGGGAGCGACCTGTCTGCGGAGATCAAGACGATGGCCCACCTGGGTGGAATGAAGTTCGCGTGGCCGCTGGAGGGCGAGGGGGAGAGACCTCAGAGACGCAGAGGGGAAGAGGATCTGGGTGAGTGTGTGAGTGTGCTGGTGGATGAAAGGAAAGGAGACGGCGGAGAAGATGCGGGAGCGAAAGAAGGAAAGCAAGCAGTGAGCAAATGAATGGAAAGCCGCGTGAGCCTGAAGAAAGAAAAGGGCTGGGATAGACGCCGCAAAAGCAATGCGGACCGTCTATCCGATTGTATTCGCCGCAAAACCTGCCTGATTTTTACCCCACTGCACTCCCACTTCAGAAGTGACTGAATAATCCGGTGAAACCCTGTCAGTGTGAAAAGGTTGAGCTTCTTCATACCCCTGACAAGTTGCCGTCTAGAATGAATCATCCTTTACTTTTCCTTGACGTTTGGGTCCCTTGTTCTTTATTTCGTACCGGCCACGAGAGAGAGTCTGGAGAGAGAGAAGAATAGCTGTATAAACTTCATACCCTTATTTTCTCTCACTGCCGCGATTGATGTATGATCTCTTGCAGATGAAGCAGTGAACGACGAGAGCTTCTTTGCCAGGAGAAGGGAAGAGGACAAGCGAAAGAAACTCAGTCAGGGTTTCTCAGGATGCCCTCAGGTCTGTGCTTCTGTTTTGTTTTATCTCTTTCTCTGTCAGTCTCTGTGTGTGCCTCCCGAACGTCTACCTGTCTTGTCAGCCTTCCCGACTGTCCGGTTGGCTGTTTGTTTTTTGGACACATGCCTAGGCACATGCCTAACTGTCTCCTTGCACGTATCCCCCTTTCGATGCCGGACTCGACAACGGGAGGAGGGGCCACGACAACATCGGCGTGCAGTTCGTGCCCACTCTCGTGTACCTATCTCTTTTTCTGTGCGTGCTGTGGGGATTACTCTCTCTTCTCTGCCCCACTCCCCTCGCGTCTCCGCTTTCGAACACGAGAACTGGAAGCGGTCATGCTTGAAGGGATTCCACAATGTCCGTCTCCTTCTTTGCTTTGTCGGTCTATTTTAAGTCAGAAGAGCACAAATGAATGCACGCGTGTTTATGTAAGGATGCATCCACCATGCAGCCCCTACTTGTCTGACATCTATCTCTCCCTGCCTACCTGGCTGCTGCAGGTAAAGTCCATCGCCAAGTACCTCTGGAGGGCCCTCTACCAGGAGATCGCCATCAAGCCCTCTGTGCGGTCTGCGGTGTTCAACTGGATCGATTTCCGCGTGTTGGACGAGCAGTCTGGCATCTTCGAGGACCAGCCTCGAATCGGAGTGGCCGCAGGATTCCTCAACTACGACACGGAGATCAACCCCCACGAGTGGGACGACAGGACGGGAAGGTTAGTTCGTCTGCCTGCCTGCCTGCCTGCCTGTCTGTCTGTCTGTCTGTCTGAAGAGGAGAGAAGGAGGAGGAAGGGTGGGATTGATTGAGAAAGGGGGGGAGGAGGAAGCAACAAGAGGGAAGGAACGGAAAGGAAAGGTGCGGGAAGGGAAAGAAGGACGGAGTGAATTGTCTTCCCCACCGCAGTGAAATCTCTATCCACCTTTCCGTCTCCCTCTCTCCGTATCTCCCTGCCTGCACCCACGCACGCACGCATTGAATTGATGCATGCATTCAGGTACGGGTCCGACAGGCCGAGCGCAACCTGCCACGCCAACGGGATGACCGTCTTCTCCGCAGACGATTGCTTCGCTGAGTGTCTGATTCTTCTCAGTGCCACAAAGTATCAGCGCGCAGAGGCGAAATTGTCGGTGACGAGGGAGAAAGCGATTTTTGCTGGTTTCAGCGTGGATGAGATGCCGTTCGACTTTCCGGGGGCAGGAGGCGACCTTGACCTTTTGCGTCTGATCAGCAAGGCGAGGGGGCTGCTCTCAGAGGGGTTCGGTCTCGGGAAAAAACCCTCGAAAGGCCCTCAGAGGGAAAGAGGGTTGAAAGTGCTGGAAATGCCTGTGGGAGAGGTCAGTGAATTTGGTTTTTGGGTTAATTCTTTGGGTTGGTTGGCGGGTGCATTGGGAGTTCTAGAGAGAAGGAGGAAGTATGAATGATCGCAAATTGACGAAAATATACGACTGCCCTTTCTCTGAAGAGAACACTAAATTCCTTTGGTCTTTAATATCAAGTCTCGTTCGTCGGAAGCAAAAAAGGAAGGTTGTCTGTCTCTCTCTGTCTCTCTGTCTGTGTGTCTGGCTGTTTGTCTGTTTGTCTGTCTGTCTGTCTGTCTGTCAAAGAAGAAAAAGACGGAGAAGAAGAAACCATACAGTCTCTCTGTCTGTCAAAGAAGAGACGATATAGTCTGTCTGTCTGTCAGGTGTTCCTCTCCTGTGTCCCGTTAGAGTCGCTGAATCAGGCCCGTCCCTCCGGTGTGTGTGCGTGTGCGTGCGTGCGTGTTTCCTGGATGTTTTCTGGCCTTCCTCAAACCCAATTGCTCCCAGAAATGTTTCGTCTTGATTTGTATCCGGCCAGTGTTTGACTTATTTTATGTTCTCTCTCTCTCCCTCCCCCTCCAAAAAAATGTATTCCGTCCCATGTTTTGCAGATGGTTGAGACGATCCTTGCCATCGCCAAAAAAGCCCCGAAGAGAAACCACGACAGGGGGTGGCACCACCGCCCCTTTCAGGCTGACGTCTTTCAGGCTCTCTACTGGCCGGTAAGTCAGCACAGTCATTTCTCTAGCTCCATCTCTTTTTTGCATCACATGTAGTTTTTTTTCTTTTTCTCGCTTGCTTCCCAGTTTCGTTTCCTTTTTTCTTTGTCCTCTACCCTTTCAACGAAAAGCGGGGGCTTCGTGTAGGCGCGTTATATTCTTATTCACAGTGTCGGGCCCTCTCCCTGGCACTGTTCGTTCGTATCCCTTTATTCCCTCCCTCTCGTGTTTTTCCCCGCCCTGCTTTCTCTCTTCTGTGTCTCTCCTTCCTTGATCTTCCAAACAAACAAACAATCACAACCAACCACTGCCTCCCACCCCCAACACGACCCACCCACCCCCCCACCCACCCGTCTACTTGTTCTCTTTCTCTCGGTTGTCCCTTCCTCCATCTGCAGGTGACCAGCAACGCCGCACTCGCAGTCAAACAAAAAGAAAAAGATTCCCCTCCCCCGGCGAAAAGATATGACAACCAGGACATCTGCAAGGACATGACCCACAAGATCATCGAGACCGATCAGAGGAAATATCCGTACGTGCCGTCTTTCGAGATTGTCACGGATGAACAGCTGAACCTGTTCCGGAAGGACAGAAAGACCCGCCCTGACGCGGAGTGGCACGTGGGCAGTGCAGTGGCCCTGAAGGAGGCCCCGACTATCCGTGGTCTCTCCACGCCTTTCGAGAGGGCTTGGGAGGCGAAGGTTATCGAGAAGTTGTGGCAAGAGGTGATGCAGTCTGTGGAGCTGAGGACGCCAGAGAAGAAATACCTGCCTCCTGTCCGCCTGCTCTGGTTTGTCTCCAAAAATCTGATCAACCAGAATGAGAGGGGGGACAGAAGCCCGGGCTCCTACGGTGTGAAGGGCAAGGACAAAAACGCAAGCAGCAGCAGCAGCAGCAGCAGTGACCCTCCTGCTGAGTATGTGACGGGCTGTCTGTTCGACGACGTCAGCCAACAGGTCGGTCTGTCCGTCCGTCCGTCCGTCTGTCTGTCTGTCTCGTGTCTGTCTGTCTGTCCGCCTGTCTGTTTGCTTACGTTGTCTGAGTGGCCGTGTTGTTCTTTTGTCTTTGCTTCTTTCTTTTTTGTATGTTGTGTTCATCAAGAGATTGGGGGGGAAAGAAGTCCTGCAGTCTGTCTGTCTGTCTGTCTGTCTGTTATCGATATACATGCTCTCTCCTCTCTGTCAATTGCGGTTCGTTTCGTTTTCGCTCCTCCTTTTCCCAAACGCGCGGTTGTTTTGGTCTTTTGATGTCTTTTGTGTTTCTGACTGTGCGACGCTTCTGGGTGATCCAGCACTCCTTTCCCTCCCTCTCTCTCTCTCTCTCTCTCTGTGTGTGTGTGTGTGTGTGTGCGTGCGTCAAGCAGGCCGGGGGCAGACGGACGATCCCGCCCGAGGACCAGGAGCTCGACTATGAGATGTCCTACACTCTCGAGGACCTCATCGAGCGAATCGGGTACAAGAGCGTTCAGACGTACCGCAACAAAAAGCACAGGGTGGCGGAGTACGTGGCCCAGCACCAGGCGGAGATGATCATATTCTGCACAGAGGAGTTCACACAGGAAAAGGTGTCGAAGAAAAGAACCAACTCAATCTTCCGAGTGTACACCCACATCAAGACGCCCAAACTACCTGCAGGTACTTTGTGGTGTGCCGGTGAGCGTCAAGCTTCCGATTTCGAGCGGTCGTGGAACGATGTTCTCATGTACATTGAGAGATTTCTCCAAGCGCATTCCGTAGGCGATATGCGGGTCTACACTGGCTGGACCCAGGTCCGGTGTGAGTGGTCCAACACTCCGGTGGTACAAGCAGAGGTCGACGGCGTATGGCACCAGGAGGGCGCTCCAAAGGAGCGGAAGGTGGTGGAGCTGTCCGATGAAGAGGAAGCGGCAGACCCATGGTCGATTGTGGACAAGGCCTGGAAGGCTGCAGCAGACTCAAAGGATGCGAAAGTGGAGGAGCGGAATGCGAGGAGAGACGCAAATTGGCAGGCGAATGAGTTGAAAGAGCGGAAGGGTGTGCCGTTGCACAAGGAGTTTGAGGGTGAGTGGGGTGTTCACCGTCTGAGTCTCCATCTGACGAAGAAATACAAGATCCTCATGGAGACAGGAGTGCCGCGAGAACTCTTTGCACAGGACCCTCAAAATCAGGCCCACGGAATCCAAATCAGACAGACGCATCATGTCGTTGGCTACTTTTGTTGGCCAGAGGAGGAAGTCGTTTGCTTCCGTGTGTGTCTGGTGTACCCAGGCAAAGAGATCGCCGTCCAGGCAATGGCCCTTGCTCAAGAACTGGACTACATGAACTCGAGAGCCTACGTGACGGTGGCCAACAACGTCGCTAAGGACGGGAAGGTCGAGGCGGCGGTGTACGAACCTAGGTAGGTATGTGGGGGGG
>JAHBMJ010000443.1:124777-154859 GCA_018398765.1 Chromera velia | reverse complement strand
TGGGGTGAACCAAAGGAGGGTTTGTCTTCGTCTAGTCGCTCGGGTGGTTCTGTGCCCTTTTTGGGTCGGGTTGGGCGGGTGTGGGTGGCATTTAAGGGAAGGGCATCGAGGTGCGTCTGTCTGAGTAGGGGGAGGACGCTTGCATGGTAGATTGTGTGTATTGAATGTATGCCCATTTTTGTGCACGGTCAGCATGTGCAAGCAGACACATTGAGTGAGTGAGTGAGTGAATAGTGAGTGGGTGAGTGGGTTCTGATGCATTCCCCACGGGGGGGGGGAGTGCAGGCAGGCCAGGGGGTACACTGGGATTTGCAGAAATAAATAAATAAGAAAGCTGCGGGCCCGTTTGGGTTCAGCAGAGAGAGGAGGAAGGCGGGGGAGAGCCTGACTGGCTGGGTGAAAAAATAAGGAAGAGGAGAGAAGGAGCTTCGGTAGCATGGCTCTAGTTGGCAGCACACGGAGGGAAGGTGGAGTGAGTGAGTGAGTAAGTCGGACTGCAAGGGTGCAGGCACGAGCATATGATGCATGCGAGAATGCATGTATGGATGCATGGTCTTGAATAAATCTCGATATTTCGTCATGGTAGCAGGAAGCGGCAGTAAACAAGTAGAAGGCAGTATGGTGGCTTGCAGAAGTGATGCAGGAAGAAAAGAGAAATGGCATGCGATGGGTCGCTGACTCTGGTTGGCTCCTGTAGGCTGAAGAGGGGCACGCGTCCATAGAGAGACAGAGGCTTAATTGAAAAGCCGCTTGTGCCAGATGGTCATGCAGACAGAGGAAGTTGAGTTTGAAAAGTTATCCTTCCTCCTCTCATGCGCGTCTCGTTTCTCCTCAGCGTGGAGGGACAAGACGGTCAGCGCAAGCAGACAGTATCGATGCGTGCATAGAAGGTCGATTTGATTGTATTGAGAGCTTGTCTGAGTGACAGATCGGCAAATGAAGAGGGAAGCCGTATGGATTGCAAAATGGTGGCAGTGCAAGGGAGAAAGGACTGCTGGAACGACCGTCTTATCCATCTCGGAGAAACGGGAGTTGCAGCAGGCCGCTAAGGCGATGAGAGCAAGTAAGAGCAAACGCATGTGATCGAGATTTGTGATTCTTAGAAATCATTTATATAAGTTTACAGTCTCCAATATCAGAAAGTAGAAATTTACTACTGCATAGAAAAACAGTTGCATGTGATAAAAACGAGCATTGATTGATTGATTGATTGATTGATATGTTCCGCCCTAGGATAACTTCCTGCGTAAAAGTATTTAAGTTTTCATTTTTTGTAGTAATCTGATATAAACAATAAACTGATTAAAAAGTCTATAATTGAATCAATTTGAATGGAACTTATTCAAAAATCATCAAAAAAACACTATGAAAAAATGGTTTGTATTCCATTATTTATGATAGTTTCAATTAGTGCAGATGTTTTTTAATGTTTTTTATAAGTCTGCACTTAACTTTTTCTGCATTTGTATGTTTTTGAAGGGCAAAGTGTATATAGTGAAGCAATGCAAGAGTCTCATGATATACTGTACTTTTATAGATGAGTGCCTTAAATTTGTGGCCAAAAGAAAGAATTCCGAAATCTGGAGGGAGATATGTAGGGATATGCAAGCGCTATGTGAGGAGTCGCTTCCGTAAGCCTTTTTTATTATTGAGCTGCTCTCTCTGGACTGCAGGCTAGCTGTGCACAAAAGACTCCAGAAAGTATGTCATAAAAAAAAAAAGGCCCCAGAAAGTACCTAAAAGTTTGGGGGGCACTTAAATGTGATAATGATAATCATAATGATGTCTGTCCGAAGAAATATGGATTTCGCGGTTACTGGGTCGTTCGTACGCTTACGTACGTGTCAGATACGAAAATCAGTTGATTAAATTTAACAGAAAAGACTAGATAAAAAGCTTAGATGACAGAAATTCAAATTTGAAAGACTTTTGGAAGATTTGAATTCGGAAAGTCTTTCAATAAGTCAAAATTGAAAATCTTACCGCGACTCTTCAAGGATCCGATACCGACACAATTAAACCTTCAGTCTGCACCTTCAAACTCCTTGACTCCAAAGTGCTTCACTAAGCTTCTGGTTGACTCCTTATCAACTTTTTACATAGTAATTGGACATACGGAAAGTATCCGTACAGACACCTAGCTGTAGTCTGCTTCCTTCTGCTAGCTTATACAACTTCTGGGCCGCTCTAACAGCCTAGATCTTCTCAAACAGCTAGCTTACACTTAGCCGTCTCGTCCATCAACTTTCAGTAACAGTCACTCTCTCTAGTTTCACTCTACTTCCAGACATCCGGGAGCCACAGAGGAGCTACTGGCTGTGTCCTAGCGCTAACACAGGTTGCTCTAACACTAAATTCATTCAAATAATTAATATTGGCGATTTTAACCAAAAAAAAATTAATATAGGCCTGCCTCTGTACGTTTGATCTCCCCAATGGTCTTGATAAGTTTTTATCGATCTCAGAGAGAGAGAAAGAAAAAAAGAGATTTATAAAGACGGTTAGTGGGCTGTCAGACGCATGGATAAAAAAGCCTCCAGCAGGAACAAGGTGTGTGGCGACGCCAGGAGTCCGCAACAGCTTGTAATTAACGCTTGCAACACTATAGCTATAGCTCATGCAGTGTTACAACAACAGTCGATCATGCATGCATGCATGTATGCATGCGACGGGCAACATCACAGCTGGGATACTTCGCCGCTCGATCCCGGCCAACCGTTCGTTCGCGGGAGTACCAAACGAGTATATATATATGCACGCGTGCTTGCGCTTTATTCACCGGCTGATGGATCAACAAAAGAGCAGCAGTTCTGAGGATTACTCGCTGACTTATATAGACTTAGTTTGCGTTTCCATGAAGTGAATCTCAAACGTGTTTGTTTCTCCGCAAGCTTGATCGATCGATTCATTGTCTTCACTCGGTCCTCGGAGGGCACAAAGAGTGCTCCTCCATCTTGTCAGGACCCATTGATTTATCCTGAAGATGAACACTAACACGGTCAAGGCCGTTTTGCAAGCTTCATTTGAAATGGATAAGCTGGCCCGAAAGCAAGCCTTCTCCGACTCCTAGGCTTTGCAATTGCTAACACAGATGCCGGTCCGTTTGCAGCGTGTCCTCTGGGATGCAGCTCTGTACTTCAAAAAGCCTTTGGATTCAGATCAGCGGCCGCTAATCTGATTGCAGGACTTTATCAGCCTCAACAACATTTTTGGACCTTTTGTCGACTTAGAGGTATGGGAATTGACAATGTGGTGAATGTAACCTTGTACAGTACCTTTCTGCCCATAATAATTGAGACACAATTCTGAAAACTGCAGCGTGTTGATTTTTGTTTTCTTGCAGAACTACCGCAGCGAGTGCTCTAAAGATCAACTGAGCCTGCACTACTTCATGGACCTTGCTCGGAATCGCATCGAAGGTGGGCAGGCACAAAAAACGTTGCCGGTTCATTTCGCACCGGTTTTCTTTTGTTATCTGGCTGCCCCATTGCGTATGCCTTCTTGCAGCACACGCAGCGGACACCTTCCAATTCGCAGAATTGTACGCTCAGTATGTGGAGTCGAAGAAGGCCAAAGATGCAGGTGGGTCTCTTTCGCCAAAATTTCCCGCACGTCTTTGGTGCCCAAGATTGAAACAGCTCGGTAAAATATCAACGGTTTCTGCAGACAAGGCAGAGGACCTATGGGCCTAGATGTTTTTTGGTCACAAGATCACTGACAGCTCCGTTGTTTGGTCTGGTGAAGAGCAACAAGCCTTTGAGAAGGTTGCTGAGGACATCTCACTTCTTTTGGCAGACGGAGAGCAGTTTTAGCTTGCTGTGGACACCTTTGGCTTCTCAAGTGAAGAGGTACACAGATTAGCAGGGGTATGGATGCCTCTCTCTGTATTCGTTCCTTCTCATAGACATGAATTCTTTGTCTATGCATTCATGCAGCATGAAACTGCGGAGCTGGAGCCCTGCTTTCAGAGGCAAGACGACATTTCGACAGGAATAGATGAAATCAAAGAGTACAGCGACATGGTTTGGGCCGGGACTGAACACGTCGAGCGTCTGAAGATGATCCTACGATCGACTGTGCTGAGGAGAATTACGGTAAAGATTACGATAAAGCTCACCCGCACTGATGTGAAAGCTCTTGCACTCAACAGTCCCGCTGAAGCGTCCATTCGGATTACCTCAGCGCATGAGGAAGCGTTCGAGTGAGTGTCATAGTCAACATAACATGGTTTTAAGTCGAAACTCTATGTCAGATTCTTCTTTGCCATACTGCGCAGATTTAATTCTTTCCATTTGATCAGAAAATCGATTTCCTGGCCCTCAATCTCATGATCCCATGACTGTTCATTAATCAAACATGGTAGAACAACCTGAGTTTTGTGTGCAGACACTATCTTTATGAGATTCAAGTTAATTCAATTTAAAGTTACACTTCTCCTAGCAGTTCTCATGTTAGTTTCCCAGGGGAAAAAATATAGTTTTTTCTCGAGTTTTTAAAGTTCTTTTTACAAACTTGAAAATCATTAGAATTAAAAGAATTAAAATAATTATTATAAGTTATGACAATTGGTTTCATATTAAATTAAACGTAATTAAATACTAAGTGATAAGTGGTTTATTCGTGTCCTTCAGCAATTAAATGAGTGAATACATATAACCTGGAGATACATATTATAATCATCATCATACGCCATCGTTATTGACCCATAATAGGCGTCTAGCATTCGGCAAGTCACAACACGCAAGGCAGATTGTTAAATGATGGACCCTCATTTCATAACATTTTGCAAATAGCTTAACAACTGCATTTTTTCTCAAACTCTTCCACTTCTAGCAGGGCATGTTTGCATATGAGTGAGGCTGCTTCATGTATACTTCATGTGATGTATAATTTTAAACACAATGTAATAAAATTCCTACTAAATTTTAATCATACCTTTAAATGACGTGTTTCTAAAATTGTTGAATCATAACTTCAATGTAAATAAGGTTTTTTATGCGGTATAATAATACATACTAAGTAAAATGCTTGCAAGTGTACATGCAGAGAAGATAATTGAAATTTAATTCAGTTAAAAGTTTAGTAGGTGATACAAGTGATAAGTTACATGACTTAAAGAACTTTTCTAAGTGACAAATATAAAATGAGTAAAATTGTCGATCACAGAGTCGATTTAAGAAAGTTCGGTTTAATATAATGGGGGCTGGGGCATTTTGTATGGCTCTAGGCGGCTTTAGTCATGGCTTTGTGCACCCTTGTCAATCAAGTGGAGTCTCAGGCTATTGTATAAGAGGATGTGCTTCAATCTCCAGATTCAGTAAAGTTTTTTGCCCACTGGCAGACCACTGCACAATGTTGAATTTAATTTCTTCAAGTTCATCTTCGAAGCTGCTATCTTCACAGCCGGCCCACACATGCACGATAACAATCCTGTGGCAAAGCATTGTGGATGCAACTGGAGAAAGAGCCACCTGGAGGACCCGGCAGACACAGCTTTTCCCACTGCCCATCTCCCCAACCACCACGCAGCCTGCCCGCAGGTTCTGCACTGCAAAGAGCTGAAGGGCTTTCTCTTCAATCACGTCTGTCCGCGTCAGCACGGACGAAGAAAGTGAGGCTATGGACGGCCGTCAAGGATGCACCCTGCAGAGAGAGAGGGACTTCGAGGGAAATGAATAGGGAGAGATACAGACCGATCAGAAAACACAGTCACAGACAAATCTACAGGAAGAACAAAATCAAGAACTTTTGAGCTGGGTTCGCAGTCGATGTACTGATGTCTTCTGCTCAAGATACATTGGTATCGTCCCGGAATCAGAAGAAGAAATCCGTTAAGACAGATTGAAGCGAGGAAGTGATAATTGAGAGGAGCTTTCAAGCAGATGTGAAGAGAAGGAGATGACGGAGGGAGGTTAGAGGAAGGAATAAAGGGAGGACTGAAGGGCAGGGGGAAAAAGGGAGGAACTTGCCTGCTTCATGATCCGAGAGGGAAGGCCCAAAGTTTCCTCCGCCAGTCCGGCAACTCCCCGCAGCATTAATTTTCATGAGTGCCTTCTTTTTCTCCTTTTCGGCCTCTGCCTCTGCCGCGCCGTCTCCCCACCAGCCTCCTCGGCGGTCAAGCACGATGGATCTTCTTCTCCCCCTCCCTCCTCGCTGGTGTTCGTTTCCCTTTCCCTGGGGCCTGCTGCTGTGCATCTATGTTGCTATTTGTGTTCTCACTGGAATCGTCAGCCTCACACACGGAGGGGAAGAAGTCTCCGAGCAACGCTGCGAAGTTGGTCCCGTCCTCTGCAGGGAAACAGTCTGCATGCTTGGGACGGTGGCCTGCCTGTAAAAGAATTGAGAAGAGATAGACATGAGCAGTGTAGAGCAAGCAAGAGAAATACACAGCATTTCTGAGCATCTGTCATGGATGGATGATTGAAAAGATGAACGAATGAATGGATGGAGAGATGATGTAGTAGAGAAAGATAGAAAGGACTCGAGCCGACAAAAGTGTCTCGCTTGAGTTGTTCTTCACTGAAAAAAGTCTTGTAAGACACAAGATTGGGTCTCATAGACAGACAGTAGACGTTATTCGCTCTCACAACAAATGAGGCTGCTGCAAGCAGTTTGAAGTAGCGACACCGGCAAGAGAAAGCGACAAGAGGCAATCACGAACCTCAATGGCCTTCACAAGAATAAATTCTTCCTCGTCTTGCTTCAGTGGAACCTCCTCCATTTCTCCCCTCAATCTCCATCCACAACAAAATTTGAATGCTGACACAGCTTACCCTTACAAAATGACAAAGATGATCATCAGCCGCAAAAGCCCTGTTCCATTCCTCTTTTTTCTTCATTGAAAAATTCTGTCTCTCAGCTTTACCTTCTCTCGAAACAGAAGAAAAAGAGTGACCGACTGACTTTCTCTTAGGCTCTAGCCTCTGCCTGCCTTGGGACTTCGGCTAGTAAAGAAAAATTTCTTGATGTATGAGCGTTGATGGCAAGATTGAGTCGCTCCGCAAACTCCAAATTCCTCTCAACAGACGTTGACAGCTCGTCCAGTCGTGATCTCAAAGCCGCAAGACTTTCTAACGGTTCCTGTGTGTGAGCGAGCAGCTTCGATTTTGTTAGGTGGATCGACAACAATGTGCTCCTGTGGTATTCTGCTTCCGTTTGCTTCTCCCCTTCAGAAGACCCTCTGTGCGCAACTGCACAGGATTTTCCACTGTAAAATAAATGGCAAAGACCTCCAGAGGGTTCCTGTCCGTCGGAGAGGACAGACCTTCGGCAGCGCGGAGGGAGAAGAGAGAAACGGCCATTGCCCTCTCTTACAAATTTTCCAGCAATTGCCTCAACACGGGGAACGCGCGTTGGAAACTTGCCACAAAGATGTGCTTCTCGGCCTCTATCTCTGTCACTTTGACCTGTACATAAGAAGATAGGGAAGGAACAGCAGACAGAGGTACATGTAAATCATGAAAGCAACCAAAAAGGAGGAAGAAGAGAAGTGCCAGAGGCTGATAGATACATAGACGTGAAAACAGATAGCCATTAAGGATGCTTCGAATGCGGACTTTCTAACTATATGGAACAAAGAAAGAGTAAGAGAGAGAGAGAGAGAGGGGGGAAGGGGGGGGAATAATGAGTTGCTGACAGACCTCTAAGAGATTTTTGGTCTGTTCAACATCCATTTTGGTGGTCAGGCTTCTCTCGTGTTGTCTATCAAACCAGACAATCCTTAGGGACTCTGCAAGAAGCTTGAGGGCAGACAGCTGCCTCAACCTCATGGCCTCTACTTCTGCGACCTCTGCAGCAGCACTCACTTTGGCTTTCTGGTCTAGAAACTCTTCCACCTTCTCAGCATGACCTTGAGCGAGGCCCTCGCAGTCCTTCACCCAATCCCTGAGAATGTCCAGTTGACGATCTAGCCAGACAGGGAAAGTCTTCAAGACACAATGATAAAGACCTGCGGGAATTCTTAACAGGTTCATTCTCACAGGCGCCAGATAGACCCAGAAGAGCCCCATACCGAACTCTTTGGGGATTCGAGAGAACTGCTACACCTGTTCTCCTACAGCCTATGCGAGGGACAAGAAGACGTCAGCAGGTTCCTCGGAGACTCTTGGGTTGTCAGGTGCCGCAATCTTTACGGCGGGCAGTCTGGCAATTGTACCCGCCCAGGTCGGTGCCTCGGAGGCCGTGCGCATGCAGGCATCGAAAGAAGCCAGACCAGCAGAGACATGGGCGTAGCTCTGCAGACATAAAGAGAGGGGAACAGTGTGGGCTTGGTGAGAAACATCAGAGAGAGACTCTTTTCTGGCAATAGCGGAGAAACAAAGAAGAGGAAGAAGAAGAAGAAGAAGAAGAAGAAGAAGAAGAAGAGGAAGAAAAAGAGAGGAAGAAGAAGAAGAGGAAGAAGAAGACGAAGAAGAAGAAGAAGAAGAAGAAGAAGAAGAAGAAGAAGAAGAAGAAAAAGAAGAAGAAGAAGAAGAAGAAGAAGAAGAAGAAGAAGAAGAATTTCTTTTGGTTCGCATTCTGAGGATCTTTGTCTTTCATTTCATCCTCTCTACGTGACTCACCGTAGCCACTGCCTAGAGGACTACAGAACATGAGATGGCACATGTCGGTCTGCGACGAAGATGGAGAATAACCTCGAAGGTCATCATTGCCCCGAGTGTTTTTCCCTTCCCTGCGGTCTTCTGCCCGTGCCCCTCCTTCTGTTGTTGCTGCTGCTGCTACTGCTGTGGTTGGAAGATTCGGGTTCGCAGGGTGTCTCCCAAAAGCTCGGAGTCTGACGCAAAGGCTGACAAAAGTTCTTTCGCGAGAACTCGAGCCGACTCTGCTGGTGCTCTGAATTCAAGGGCTGCAAGAAGAGGCCCAGACAATGATCCTGCACCCCCCCCACTGGCCCCTCCAACACCTGAAGCCTGCACCAGGCTCTTTGGCATAAAATCCCTCTCGGCATGCAGCTCTAGCCTCGAGCAAAGGAGCAAGGAGCCACTTGTGCATTGAATGCGAAGCCTTGGATAGGACTGCGACTGCTATACAGGTCTGGTCTATGAAAGCTGCAAAAAGGGCTCTCAGAGATTCTTAGAAGGGTGAGAGGGATAGAGAGAGCTCTAACGGGGCTGCACTGGCATCCCCACCCTCTTCAGAAGGCAGAGCAGTCGGGGAGCTGTAAAGGGAGAAGTCTAAGAACAGAAGTGGACTCTGGGGGGTGGTCCCCGACTACCTCGCTCCCTCCTCTGGGGCCTCGGCTGCCCCTCCTGCTGCCTCATTCTCTGCGGGTTTCTTTATCTGGTGACTCAAACCCACCTCCAGCAATACCAGCAGACGCTCGATCCACCTGTGAGTGACCTGAGACAACAAGGAGAGGGACAATGGAATGAAGATTAGAGGGAGAAGGTCAAAGAAAGATTAGAGGGCACAAACAGACATATGACCAACTCTTGAAACCAATGTATTGTAATATAAAGCTGTGGGAGAATGCACACAGAGCTGTTATCGAAAATACAAAAAGCAGAAGCATTTTTCACCTGAGATCAGGTACGTGACCGCAAAAAAAAAACAACCTTGCAGTCTGCTTCATTGGAGAGAAGCAAGATAGAGTGAGAGTGAGGCAGGCAAAATTTTGTTCCAATCACATGGATGCAGAGCCAAATCCAAAATAAGAGGCACCTAATCCAGCTCGAAGGCCCTTCACTTCTTTTTTTGTGATGCACACACACAGACGTTGACTCACTTTCCGCTTTTTGAAGTTCTGCAGCCCTTCTTTACCCTTTTTCTACATTCATGACCTTTCCTATGACTGAATCCGGGCCACAGAGAGGGATAAATGGGGTACGTAAGCTTGGGAGCCTGGGTGCGTGAAGTGAATGTGTGCTGAAAGTTCTGTCTATCTACCCCTCCCATTCCGTTCTCTTTTGTTTCCGTTGTACAGCATTAGTACCATGCTTGTGCCTGCCTTTCCTTATTCGAATAAAAGGTCGGCAAGTAAATTACCCTTAACCCTCATTCCGAGGCAGCATGCAAACCCGTACGGAGCTGAAGCCCCGGGTGGAGAAACGTAGCTAGTCCCCCACTCTGCGGCACCCCTCGGTCCGTCCTTTCTATCTATTTTTTTGTGTTTTTGGTTTTGATATCTTCTTTCTGCCTTCTGACCGACAAGTTTGACCTTGCTTAATCCTGAAGAGTCGGGCCGGTTGTCAGTGACAGCCGCCAGCACAGCATGCAAACCCATTTCCAGGCGGAGGATGAGCCTCGTTTCCGAGGGTCATGGCCACTCCTCTCTCTGCACTTGTCGGTCAGGTTTCCGTTTTCATCTGTCTGAATGATGCTCTCTACTTCCGTTTTTTCTCTTGTTCTCACTTTCTGTGGCGGGGAATGAGTTTGTGCATGACTTCATGAGAGTATGTGAATGGGTGTGTGAGTGCTCAGGCTTCTTTCCGGACTCTTCTCCCCTTCCTTTAATCAGGCTTCACAACTTCACACCCCAAAGACGTCACACAGCTTCGCGTCCCAAACCCTGAGGTCAGGCGCTCTCCGTCCTGCACAGCTCGGTCGATCACAAAAAGGAGGGAGGATTCAGCAAAAGATCCAGTGGACTAAGTTAGGCCAGCGCTGTCTGACACAGGTAGACCTCCGGTGCTTCCTTTTTCAAAACAATACAAAGAAAAGGGCCTTTGAAAAACACTTCAAAAAATGGGGAGAAAGAGACAAAGACTGAAGAGAGAACTGTATTGGTTCTCTGTCTGTCTGTCTGCCTGTCTGCCTATCTGCCTGTCTGTCTGTCTGTCTGTCTGC
Organism: Chromera velia; assembly: GCA_018398765.1. NCBI lineage: Eukaryota > Chromeraceae > Chromera > Chromera velia. The sequence goes on along the minus strand of JAHBMJ010000443.1, from coordinate 144,074 downwards.
CTGTCTATCTGTCTGTCTGTCTGTCTGCCTGCCTGTCTGTCTGTCTGCCTGCCTGCCTGCCTGCATGTCTGTCTGTCTGTCTGTCTACCTGTCTGTCTGTCTGTCTGTCTTTCTGGCCGTCCAACTGTATACACATGGCTGTCTAACCTCTCTCCCTCTCTATCTGTGTGCATATGTGTGTATATATATGCGTCTTTCTGCGTACGAGTGCATGTATGAGTGGACTTCTATCTGCCTGCCTGCCTGCCTGCCTGCCTGCCTGAAGAAGAACTCACTCTAGCTGCCTCGTCCGTCCATGCAGTCGAGTCCTCTGCTCAGCAAAGTCGGTCGAATAGAGAGCCGCTCTCTCCTCTCTCTGTCATCATCATCATGAGTTCTTCTTCTTATGAGACCTGCATGATGTCAGAAGAGAAGAACGATGGGCAAGACACAAGTGAGCGACTGCAGCGCATGGGGAAGGCAACATGCAATCCACACCCGCGCAGAAACATGTCGATGGAGGTTCGCGCGGGACATCTTGGAGTCAGGACGTCTTTAACCATCTTCACAGGAGTGATAATGCATGCCCTGGTGCATAAGCTGCTGAATCTTGAATGATCCTTCAATTGTCTCACTCAGAAGAGAGGGGGGGGAAGGCAACGACTGGATGAGCAATTAGAGGACTGAGAGAAAGGACTAGGTTTCAGACGCTGGAGAGTGAGTGAGTGAGTGAGTGAGTGAGAGAGTGAGAGAGCGAGCAAGTAAATAAGTAAGTGAGTGAGTGAAAGCATGAAAGACAGCCAGATAAATCATTATATGACTCAATGACTGACAGAGCAGCTGCCTCGACTTCTCTGCATCTGTGCTGACCATGACGTGGAGGTCGAGCAGAAATCCTTTCCATGGGGAAGAACTCGGATCGCAGTGAATGCACCCATGCAGTCCCAAAGAAACCACCCCTGCTTGAGGTAGCATAGCGGCCCTTCTCAGACGGGCCCTGCAGGCCGGAGGGGTGGGATGGAAGAGAAGAGAGGAGGTCTCCGGGAATTAGGTGAGCAAAACACTCGTGGAGGGCAGAAGGAATCACACCTCTTTTTCTTCTTGTCTTCATTTTTTTTCTTTTCTCTTTCACATGCGATTTGGAAACGAAATAAAAATACAAAGAGAGACAGACACACAGACAGGGAGAGGAAGAAAGAAGGAAACACAGAAAGACAGGCAAACAGGTAAACAGACAAAAAGCCAAACAGACAGACAGATAGACACAGGCAGGAAAAGGGAGAAATAATAGAACAATGTAGATTCAGAGAGACGGAAAACAACAGAGAGAAACACAAAAAAAGAGGAGAACACAGGGAGAAACAAAAGAAAAAGAAAGAAAGAAAGAAAGAAAGAAAGAGAGAAAGAATGAATGAATAAATGAATGAGAGAAGACAGACTTTCACAGACTGCAACTTTTCAGACGCTTTTCCTCTCCTCGAGCTTGTAGAAGCTGATCTGCTGTCATTCACACGTACACAGATATGGTGCAGCTCTGAATGAGCTGATAAACAGAAACCCTGGTATGGACTTGATTGAACGGCAAGGCACGGAAAGGTAAGAGGCAAGGAAAGGCATGCTACGAACATACACACACACACACACACACACACACGCACACATACATACACACACACATACACACACATACACACACATACATATATACGCGTACACGCGCACACACATACATACACACACACACACACACATATACACATACATACATACACACACACACACACACACATACAGAGAGAGAGAGAGAGAGAGAGAGAGAGAAAGAGAGAGAGAGAGAGAGCAGCAATCCCTAGAAAGAATTATGGCACGCACCAAATCCCTGCGAAGGATGTAGGTAAGCATATCATCAGAACTTAATTCTGTCCCCTACCCGCAGCGCTGTATGTTTTCAATATGGATGGTCTTCTGTGATGCCGTTCGAGCTTCCACCTGCCTCTCTAAATCGCAGTGCCGCCCTTGAGTCCTTGGGTGAGGGGAGCTGCAGCACCGCTAAGACACTCTGTTTGCTTCTCGGAGCAAACAGCCCGAGAAGTGCCTTTCCTGGAAGCACCGTTGGGATGTTTTGCGGCCATCACACACTGCATGCAAGTTTGATCACATGAATGAATGCGCCACAGAATTATCTTAAGGTTTGCAACCACCGTGACAGCTCATAAAGCTCCGCAGCAAACACAATGTGGTGCCACAAAAAGACTGTCAGGCTTCATTATGAGGAAACAGACAGACATTACCCCGTACATACAAGTTGTTATGTACACATGGGAACATGTAAGGGGGTAGTCAGGCACTGAAAAGAAAGCAGGGAGACTAAATCGAGACCAGAGAAATAGAGAGTCACATAAGAGGTCAACAAAGAAAATCTCGAGGCCCCCTTTTCTTACTGACCAGCTGGAAAATCGGGCCATGCCTCCTTACAACATTTTCGACCACTCTGAAAAGATTACAACCCCCTCCCCCCCCCTCTCTCTCTCGTGCTTCCACAGCGGCTTTTGTCGGAGCGCTCCATCAAGGAGATCTAACTGGCAAAACGCTCCTTCAATATACAGATCCTGCGCAGTCTCACGGTTTCCGTCAGAGCGGAGCAGAACGGGACAAAGAGTGATTGTGCAGCTATAGGAGATAAGCGATGCTCAGTGTACCATCAACCATTAACAAAGGCGACTTCCAGACCGGCACGCACTACTCTTAGCACATGTTCTCTCCCCATGCAAGTAATGGCGTGAAGCTCCCAGAGGGTGCGGGGGGGGGTTGGTTATAAGTACATGGGCCCTGGTTATTCTCTCGTGGCTTCTTATACTGCAAGAAGCTCTCAGAGAGTGTGAGGAGGGGCTGGTCACAGGTGCATGGGCTCTGGTTGTTTCTGCGTGGTTTTTCACAGCAAGAGGTTCTCACAAAGTGCGGAATAGAAGAGGCTCCCACCAGTAAACAACGTTCCCTTCCTCACCCTCTTTGTTCCTCCTTCCCTGAATTTAAAAATTTCCTTCTCCCTCCTTCTCTCGCTCCGTTATTGTCTGCCTCTAAAATATCCTGCCTAGCCAAAATTGCCCTCCCGCTTCCTTCTGAGAATGCGAATAAATTTTTTTTGCTCGTCACGAAGCACTCATACATGCATAATCTGACATCTGTTACTGCAGAATTAATGAAACTGGCAACTTTCAGAGAGAGAAGACTTAGAGAGCAACTCCATTGCCTGTGTAAGAGAGAGTCTTTTGAACGCTCTCACATCCAGGAGCCCAGCAAGGCGCACGTCCAAGCCTGCCTTACGAAATGCTTCTGAAATGCAAGGCACGACTTGGCTGGGGGAATTCGGGCTGACAGACTTCTGCTGTTTCGGCAGATCCAACACAGAGAAATATGCTTGCCTGTGAGAGGACAGGTTCTTCCACGCTTTTCCCTGGAAAACGCGCCCTTCTACGCCAAGGACAGCTGGAAGGCTCATCAGAGTGACTGCGTAGAGAATGGTCAACCCCGCGGCCCATGCATCTGCGGATTTTCCCCTAAGGGGGGAGACCTCCATTTCATGCACACGCTGCCTATTCTCGAGTGGAGGCACATCTGTCGCAGGTAAGGGGGTGGAGAATCCGTTCAGCTTGCCAGACAGAGTGAAGAGCATGTTGGGAAGCAAAAATTCCTCCGTGACGCCAAGAAACTTTGCTGCATCGGGAGGCATACAGAAGTTTTTTCTAGTTCCCCACGCGTCTGTCTCTTCCAATTTTTCCTCTACGTACCAAATCTTCACTCCCATCTCAAGACAGTCTAAGGGAAGCACGAAACCCAAGTCGAACAATTTCCCGGAGGGAAAAACCTTCGATGGCTTCAGATTTCTGTGTGCATACTCGGTCTGATGGAGACAGTGAACGGCGCGAAGAAACATACGACCGAAGGACTGGAGGGGCTTTCCCCTTAGGAGGGCATCAAAGTCAGACAGCGTTAGGCCTCCATCCTCTTCAAGCACTACAGAAAACGCTGTGGAAGGGACGGGGAGGATTTCTGGCGGGGACATGAGGGAGAGCTTGGGGCCTGGGGGAGGGAACGGGGCCTCACGTGCTCTCTCAAATGCTTTCATGTGAGCCATCACCTTGGCAGATGAAGGCCCGCCACCACGTCAGAGCTTGACAACCATTGGCTCCTCTGTCCCTTCCACCCGAACTCCAAACACGACAAGGTTCCTGCTCATTGCAATGACTTCTGTCGGGTAAAACTTCTTCTCGGTCATTGCCATGAGAGTGTCTTCACAGAACGCAGAGAAAAGGCGAAGAACCTTACGGCTATAAAGCCCTCGACCACAATCTTCTCCAGTCTTGTTGTTGCCGCACGAAAAGACAACATGCAGTCTCCCTGTGAGAGACGAATCACTGTCTGCGCAGCAGCAGCGCAGATGCTCTCTGCCTTCATCTTAAAGATTTGCATACTACCTCCCACACAACCAACAGCCGTCTCCGAGAAGAGCGTCTCCGAACCCGAAAAGTCGCGCTCCTGGCCGCATGCACTTTCGCTCTCGACAGAACCCTGCAAACAGAAAAAGGCAAAAAAAGAGCAACCAATAGTGGCCGGGTGGGAGAACCCGATCGGGGATAGAAGAGAAGAGAAGAGACGCAGACATTTCAAAAAGAAGGGACGGATCGGAAGGAAGAGGTGCAGAGAAGATTTTTCATTTGGCAACAAAAAAGGGGGCATAGAATTATGGGAGAGAAAGAAACCAAAAAGAAAGCAGAAAGACTTTAAAGCACTCAAGCAAGTCGGATAGACAGGCCGACCGACCGACCGACAGACAGACAGACAGCAAAGCGTCCTTCTTCGGTCGCTAAAGCCGTCCGGACAATCGCGAGTGAGAAATCACTTCAGCGACTCGGAGCAGAAGAATGGCGGAGAGCTAGAGTAATCAAATTATTCCCATCCTCCCTCCCACCCCCTTACCTTTGCTGAGGAGGAAGAGGAAGAGGACGGAGAGTCGCCTGCACCAGCGGTGGCAGTGCTGGGCACCCCTGCCCCTGTTGCTGCCCCCCTCGAGGACTTCATGTTCACTGCCATCTCCTGCATTCTCTTCAGGTCGTCTGGAGACATTCCCTTCATCATCTTAACGGACTGCTTCAGCATCTTGGGAGGGGCATCCATAGCGGGGTGCAGGGCACCTGCTCACAAATTCAAAGTCCATTCAGAGACGCACAAGAAGTCTTGTACGTAGAATAATCAGCAGTGGGCATGGCTGTTCGCTTGCTCTGTAAAGAGTAAAGAAAGTCTGAGAGCTCCCGCAGCTGCAACATGCAGGCCAAGCAAGCAAATCAGAAGAAAGAAGCCAAATGTTGAAAGAAAGCAAACCAAATGGACCGACCATTGGCGGGAAGATGTGGCTGGGTGGCAGGGTGAGGGTGAGAGTCAGTGGGCTTCACCGCTTCACTTGGCTTTTGCGCTTCATCGTCTGCTACTGTGTCGCAGATCTTTGTGGGGTGAAGCTTGTCTTCTTTTGCTCCAACTCCGGAAGCCTCCACCCTTCCATCCTCTACCTCCCTTTTCTCGAGAGAGTCTTTTGTGCTGCTGCTGCTCCGCATCTCCAATTTGGAAAATGCCTCTCCAGATCGGGAGGTGTCCATGGTATCACCTGGGTCAGAGAGAGATGTTTGTTCTTTCAAATTCTTTTGAGGGTGGATTGCTTGACTTTTGTTACTCTTCTGGTCCATCAGACCGCTGTCAGCCTCAGACAGGGGCCCCTCCCCTCGTGCCCCATTTTCCTTCGGACATAGAGTCTCTTTTGCAGCATCTGCGGGTGGAGAAGGAGACAGGGAGGCTCCTGCGCCTTAGGCTACTGCCCCCTCTAGGGAAGAGGCAAAGTTAGGATGACTATCTAGGTGCATGGCTGGGGACTCGGAGGCTCTGAGCATCACCTCTTTTGAGAGAGGCTCTCCGTCAATCGGGTGCACGTTCATGCCTATCAAATCTCTTTCTTTGTCTGTTTGCGCACCCTTTATCCACTTGCCGTCTCCCTCTCCCTCCGCCTCTGCCTCTCTTTCTGCCGACTGAGCGACCGCGGCTCTGAGCATCGCCTCTTTTAAGAAAGGCTCTGCATCAATCGGGTCGAGCCGTTTCGTTTTTAGTTCGTGGGTGTCTACGGGGAGAAGGGACGGGTCAATCCTTTCTTGCAGGGGCGATGTCAAGATCCCAGATGGAGACCAGAATCGGAATCAGTGCTTCTCTTCTCTCTACTGAGCACGCGCACGTGAACCGATAGAAATCCAAAAATTCCTCCCATGAAACGCACTTATTGAATTGTACCAAGCTCCCCCGACGGAAGGCCATCACGCCCTCCAGCTGCTCTTGCATCTCTCTGAGCAATGTGGAAGCCGTTTTCTTTTGACTCACAACTTCCGGGTGCCTCTCGGGGTTCAGGGCTTTCCACACATCTCTGAACGCGGCGACGTTGTGTCTGTCTGGTTTGAGTCTTTTCTGGAAGATCTGTCGCAATACCACCGTCTTTTGCTCAGTCAAGTCGGCTTTGAGCTTATCTATCAGAGTGTCGTAAACCACGAAACCACTTGCCACTCCCAGGTTGGTACTGAAAGAAGCCATCAGTGATTGTATCTCTGTAAAAGAGAACTGGAGGGGAGAGAGTGACCCTCTCAGAAAGACTCTCTAGAACTTGGGGGAGGGAATCATACGTTTGTTGGCAACGTCACATGCCTTCAGTTCGGTTTCAAGCTTGATCAGGGTACCAGCAGGGCTTGTCGCAAGGAAAGTCCTGGACTGATCAAGCGCTTGTTTGGTGGTTGTCTGTTTGCCATGGTGGGTCTATTATCCTTTTTCCCCCAGTGCACCACCATCTCCAGGGGAGTGACTGCACGTACGCACGCACGACATTTTTGTGATAATAAGGGAGTGAGCAAATCAATGGTTGCACGACAAAAGGCAACAGAAAGACATAGGTGGACGCATACACCAACAGATTGAAAAAACGAAAAAGCAAAGCATGGACCAAGGGCGTCAAAGGAACCATCAAGGTTTGGAAAACCTCAAAGTCAACGCATGCATGGAGGTTTGCACAGCCATTGGGAGAGAAAGAGTCGCAGACGAACTCATGCAGATCGAGACATTGTCCTCTGCTGCTTCGGCATCAATTCGATCGCACAGAACGATCGAGACATGCCACGCACCCATGTGCTGTGCATACGGGAAGCACCCTTAAAAGAAGACACCCATGCATGCAGTAAATGAAAGCTAAGCTCGACGCAAATCTTTCCTACGTACGTGTTTGTACTTCTCTGGGGCCTCCTTCAAATCTGACTCTTTATAGAGATGGAGGGATCACTTCCCTCCCATCCTGCAGTCACACAGTCACACACATGCACCCACATACATATATATGTATATATATGTATATATGCATCAGGGAGCGAATCTCAAAACGGAAGATGTATATATATGTATGTACTGTGACAGTGTTGCATGCATACTTGTACGATCGATACACGAAGGCCAAAGTGTGGGGGGGGCATTGAAAATCGCTCACAACCTCCCCGACAACACATGTGGACAGGAGAAAATTCATACAGCGTGAGTGTGCCCTGGCAAGTATTGAGTGCATATGGTCGTTTTCTTCTTTCCATCGTCGCGCTCCCCACTTACATATAGAAAAGCGGTGGAAAGCACACAATGACTGAAGAGAAACGGAAAAGGAAGAGAAGACTGACTTTCCCAAAGAAGGTAGACGGCTCTCGATTAGACATCGTCTGCCACATTGGGTAGGGGGGATCGTAGTGCCACATCCTGCCACTCACATCAAGACCTTGGTAGTACATCCTGCCACTCACATCAAGACCTTGGTAGTACATCCTGCCACTCACATCAGGACCGTAGTAGTGCCACATTCTGCCAGTCACACCAGGCCACTCTCTCATGAGGTCTGCACTGCTAGTTTAGTGACTTGCACAATAGATGACAAAGAAAAGTCACAGTGGGGTAGAGAAAGGATTCACATGGACGAGTTTCCAATCTTCGGATTGATATATATATACTGTTAGCTCGAAGCGACGAAGCCTGGAAGAGGAACAGATGTACATCGTAAGTCGCTTGACTCGAACATTGTTCTTGTGTCCAGGTTACTACGTTGAGAGCGCATCTAAATTACTAACTTGCATATATACATGCGCACCTTGTTTCTTTCAGATGCATGCATGGTGCATGCATGGCCGGCATATGCATGTGCGGAATCGGTCAATCAGTATACACGGGGGTGGGCGCGCACTGCGCACGTGTCGTGTACAGTGCATACGCCCAAAGACTATCGATCTATATCCCCTCTGTAAGCAGAATACGGGGCTAGAACTCTCAACGCTAACGATGTGCATTCAGAGTTCATAGACTATAAGAGTTTGACCTAGAGAGGTTTGTACATTGTTCCTTCGATCAAGCCAGTCCAACGATCGTTAGCGATCGTTAGCTAATTCGAATGCATGCAGATCGATGTCACTTTATTCAGTCCTGCGCCAAGCCACACTTATTGAAGTCTGTGCGTGCATCGCCGCGGCGCTGCCGGCCTCGTGGCTCCGCCACTCCGCGGGCCCGTCGCGTACTCACCGCTCGTAGCTAGCCTACACCTGCCCACTGCTTCGAAACCGACGTCCACGCTCAGTTCCAGTGCCTGCACATATCCATAACTAATCGACCTCGTGGCATTGATTAATAACATGCACCTGCATACTTTATCGAACCATAAATGAACGAAGCAAGTGGGAATGCAGAGTCCGACACCCATTCTGCCACCCTGCATCTATGCATGACGCAGGATAGATTTGCTTTCTGCCTCGAATCACTTACCAGGGAATTTCATCTTCCCAAAACTCACACACACGCATTCCACTCCACAAACCTCTTAGTTCTGCCCATATTGATTTTACCTCTCTACTTTTTAATTACCACTTACACCTGCCCGTTGCTTGCTTCTCTTTCTTCTGCTGTCTCTTCTTTTCTTTGAAGGCATGCAATGCCTCCTTTGCATGTGTCAGGTTGACAGCAGGCTCCCATGATGCATTCTCTTTACTTTCTCCTTCCCACCACACCAGGTAGTGCGCCTGTTTGTCTATCTTTCTGTGGTCGAGAATCTCTTTTACTTCATACTCAATCTCTTCTGATGCAGACAACCGAACAGCAGGCAGAGGATCATCTTTCCTTCTCTCATACTTCTTCAGATATGATACATTAATCACATTGTGACCCTTCATTCTTGCAGGGAATATGAGCTCATACGCATTGCTCCCTACCTTTCTCTCTACCTCGAATGGTCCATAAAATACAGGCTCAAACTTCCTGCTTGGCTTTCTGCTTCCCTTAAAATATGCATTGCGTACAAGCAAAAAATCTCCTGGAGCAAATGAAACCTCTTGTCTGTGTGGATCTACTTATTGAGCTGCTCGTTCTCTTGCTTGCTCAAGTCTTTCCTTTGCTCTCATGATTTCTGCCTCTCTACGATCTGCAAAGTCTGCTGCTGGTGGACAGAATGACTTAGAACGCACAGAGACAGAAGGCAGGCGAATCGGGTCACGTCCGTATAGAAAGCGAAAAGGAGACATGCCTGTGGCTGGATGCACCGAATCACGATACGCAAACTGATAAGAACACAACCACTTTCAAATTGGCCAGTCCGTTTGATGCTCGTTCACGAAACAACGCAACATCTGTTCGATGGTCTGGTTGTCTTTCTCTGTCTGTCCATCTGACTGTGGGTCTCCTCTTATGCTCATATTCAATTTTGTGCCCCACAGCCGAGCGAGTTCCTTCCAAAATGCAGAGAGAAAACGAGGATCACGGTCACTGACCACTAATTGGGGCATCCCATACTCGCAGACAATCCTCTCAAAGACCACCTTGGCTGTCCCTTCTGCTGTAATCTCTTGTGAGACTGCAGCAAAGAAAGGAGTTTTGGAGAGGCGATCAACCGCAGAGAGGATTCCATCTACCTCTTCTCCTTTAAACACCACCCTCGGGAGTCCAAATACAAAATCAAGAGAAATAGACTGAAAAAAAAATTCAGGAATAGACAGAGGTTGGAGCAATCTATACTGCTTCTCAGTCAGCTTCTTTGCTCTTTGACAGGCATCACACTTTCTGACGTACTGAACAACCGATACATATATATGTGGCCAATAGAAACTCCCTGCCAGTTTTAAATATGTTTTCTCTGCCCCCAAATGCCCCCCTGCGGCCGTATCATGATATTTATAAATGAGGTTTCTTTGTAGTCTTTCTGTCGGGATGGCCAGTCTGTCATTGAAATAGAGCAGTCCGTCTTCTATCTGAAACCTCGGAAGAATCAGCCGCAAATGTCGAGGACCAGGCACCTCTTTCTCAGGGTCTTTGTCAGGGTCTTCAATTTGGAGCCTTGCTTCAAGCACTTCCTTCACCTCCGTCCAGAATTTCTCTTCTTCATATCCTTTCTTTATCCTTTCCAGTAATTCCTCATCCGGCTGCACTCTTGATTCCATTTGTAACAATTGACACACTTCTTTTCTTTCTTTATCTTTTTCTTGTTTCTGAGCGTTCACCTCAGGGCACCTGCTCAGCGCATCTGCCACGCAATTCTGAGCACCGGGCACGTACCTTGGAGTGATGCCGATCTCGTCGAACATGCTGACAAATCTGCGCATACGTGGAGACATTAAGGTGTGGTCAGCGGACACATTCACATATTTGAGAGACTCATGATCTGACCACACCTTAGTTGTGTGACTAACGTATGACCTCCACGATTTGACCGCAAACACGCAGAAAAGAAATTCTTTATCTCTGATGGGATATTTGAGCTCTGCCTGTGTCATTCTACGTGATGCGAATGCACACGGACGGAGCCAGCCGACCTCAAAATCTTCCTGCATGAGCGCGGCAGCGAGCGTTTCTGTCGATTCGCATGCATCCACAAAAATTTCGAAGGGACGCGCAGGGTCAGGAATGTAGAGTTCGACAGTATTCTTCACTGCTCGCTTTACTGCTTCAAAGCTTTCTTCCTCTTTCTTCCCCCACTCAAACGATTTGTTTCCCTTCAGCAATGCATACAAAGGGCCTGCTTTCTCACTGAAGTGAGGGACAAACCATCTCACCCAATTTGCAAACCCCAAAAACGAAAGCACTTCATTTCTGTTCTTGGGAGTAGGCCACTTACTGACTTGGTCTGTCTTGCTTTGCTCGGGCCGCACTTCGGTCCTGGAGATCTTTAGCCCGAGAAATGTTACCTCAGTCTGCATGAAATGGCATTTCGACAATTTTGCATACAATTTATTTTCACTCAACAAACGCAAAACAATTCTGATGTGTCTCTTGTGTTCTTCTCTTATACGTGAATAAATCAGAATATCATCCAGAAAAACCGAAACAAAACGGTCAAAACAAGAGCGAAGAGCAAATTGAATCAACCTCATCGCTGCAGGAGGCACGTTTGTCAATCCAAAAGAAACAACCAACCACTCAAAAGAACCATAGCGTGTAGTGAAAGCTGTCTTTGGGATGTCTTCTTCTTTGACCCTCATTTGGTGATAATACTGCCTGAGGTCCAGTGTCGTGAAGAACTGGGCCCCATGCAATCGATCAATCAACTCTTGCGGGTGAGGGAGAGAATGCTTGTCTTTGATAGTGATGCAATTCAAGCCAGTGTAGTCACAACACATTCTCATCGAGCCATCTTTCTTTTGTACAAAAAGAACAGGCGCAGCATAAGGAGAAGCAGACGGTCGGATGAATCCTTGTTCAAGGTATGTATCTATCTGTCTCCTCAGCTCATCTGTTTCTCCCACTGACAGCCAATAAGGCGAACGGGCAGGAGGTGAATGACCGGGCTCAAGTTCGATTTTGAAATCTAAATGAGGTCCTCTTGACGGTGGCAGATAAGAGAGACGATCAGGAAAAAGAGATGCATGATCTGCCACAATTCCTTTCACATCCTGAAGAACATCCACATCTGGTCGAGAGAGAAAAGCATGCACGTCCGACAAATCAGGGGCCGACCGAGCAGGATGATCAGACGGAAGAGAAGAGAGAAAGTCAGAAGAGAGAAAATCAGAACCCACGTTCCCTCCATCATTCATTCTCCCCTTTCCTTTTCCCTCACTCACTTCAGTTGCATGCACAAAGCACTCCAGTTCCCCCTCTCCTGCAGGCCAGTGTGCCGTCTCCATTCTTACGATATGGCAGACAGCACCTTTTTGAATTGCTCGTTTCGCCTGCGCAGAAGAAAGAATAGGAGGGCAAGGTCGGTTCTTTTCATATGCACCCCCCCGAATAATGACTTCCTGGCCGTTAAAGAAGAAACGAAGAGAACGAGACCAATGACCAAGTTCTGGTTGGTGGACGTCACTCCATTTTCTTCCTAAGATGACATCATAGTCGTCCAGGTCAGCCAGCAATGCACCGACTATCTCTCGATACCCCTGAATACGAAGGGGAATAGAAGGTGCATACTCACTGACCTCTCGTCCTCTGGGCTCCTTCACGGCCACCCTACATCTCATCGGGGTCCCAAACCTGCGAATATACAACTGACGCAGGTGTGCAAACTTGCTATTAATGAAAATATCATCAGCTCCAATGTTATACAAAACTCTGACTGGAGCACCCGCGACAGTACCGTGATAAACAAAACCAGTCTCAAACAAATCATCCTCATCATCTTCTTCCTCACTCAATTCTTCATCTGTTCTCTGCCTTTTATCTTCCTCAACTTCATAACGTACCGTCAGGTCGGGTTCAACCATGGTCTCGTCATTCTCGTTTCGGCCTCTGATCGTCCTCATCCCAGCTACCCGTCTTGATCTAGCCTTACGCGCTGGTTGATGTCCACTCGGCTGAGGTTGAGGCGACCCGCCAAAAGAAGGAGACCATACACATCTTCTGTCACCGAAGCCAAAGCCTCTTCCAGGTGACATGGGTGAACTTGGACTATCACCTCTCTGTCCAGACCTCCCTCTCCCCCCTGTAGGTTGAGTGACTTGATTGATGGGATACAAGAAGGGAAGGGATGGGTAAGGAGGAGGTGGCCAGAGGTACCCAGACGTCGCCCCAAAACCCGGGACGAAAGGGGCAAATCCTGGAGATGCCCTGGGCGGCCACGGAGATCTGGATTGAGACGTCGTTTGAATGGTCCGCATGTGTGGAGGAAGTTGAGGTCCATTCCTACACGCGGCTATCATGTGGGTGTTCTCCCCACATAGAAGACACCGATTCAGTCTCCCCCTGCTCTCTCACACCGTCTATGGAATCAATGGGTGTTGGGGTGGAAGTCTTCTTGAAGGTTGCACCCCAACACCACACAATTCCATGGGAGCTGGTCCTGTAGGATCAATCACCGGACTCGGATCAGACGGGGGCCCTCGCGACCAACGGCTTCGAGAGCGCGAACTGGCCTGCTTAAGCCAGATTTCGCTGTCCAACGCCTTCTCCATTGCTTCGTCTAATATTGCCGGCTCCATCCTGTCAGTCTCATACATAATGCTAGGCGGCAAACCCTCAATATAGTCCTCTACGAGATCCTCCTCACTCGCACTTGTGATCTTCAACGTGAGAAGGGAGAATTCTTTGTTGTAGTCGTCAACCGTCCCTGTATACCTGAGGGACAACACCTGCTTTCTCGCCTTCCTCCTCTCATGTTTCTCCTTATACCTGCGTCGCAGCACCTCACGCAACGCAGGCCAGTCTGCAAACCCCATACCTCTCTTCACACGTAAATCGAACCAGTCCCTCAGCTCCTTGCACAGGAAGGACTTCGCGAGGCCAAGCTGACGGTGAAGAGCAACATTCGCATTGGTAAAGTAGTCGTTGGTGTCCGTAATAAACCTCTCCACAGTGTCGCGGTGTCCAGTGAACTCGTCCGGCTGCTTCAGTGCAATCCGAGGAAGCTGCTCTCGTAGATCAGGGCCCTGAGAGGGCACGACAAGCTGCTGTGTACCCTCCTCACTCATTGGCAGCACCTGAGGAGGCAACTGTGGAGGTGGAGCTGCAACCCTCGCTACCAGCCCCTCCATAGTCTGCCGCATCATCTCTTGAGTCTGCTGCAGGCTGGTGATGGACTGTTCAAGGTTGTACAGTGCCGTTCCCACCTGCTCGTTTGTCAATGGAGCCAAGACTGGAGGTAGTTCCATGACAGCAATAGAATTCAGACTGAATACAAACGAATCAAAAGCCTGTTCGAAACCTGGCTCTGATAACCACATTGTAAGCAGAATACGGGGCTAGAACTCTCAACGCTAACGATGTGCATTCAGAGTTCATAGACTATAAGAGTTTGACCTAAAGAGGTTTGTACATTGTTCCTTCGATCAAGCCAGTCCAACGATCGTTAGCGATCGTTAGCTAATTCCAATGCATGCAGATCGATGTCATTTTATTCAGTCCTGCGCCAAGCCACAGTTATTGAAGTCCGCGCGCGCATCGCCGCGGCGCCGCCGGCCTCGCGGCTCCGCCACTCTGCGGGCCCATCACTTACTCGCCGCTCGTAGCCAGCCTACACCCTCGATGTAAACTATAATTCAAAATGGTTTTACAAAAAGAAATCTCAGAGGGCTAGGGTAACACAAAGAAACAAACTATGCTAGGTTAGATCCGCCTCTCATATATGGGGACGCGGCATACATGAAAAAAACCCTCAATCATAACTATACATAATATAAGGGTGGGATACTCCTGTAGAGAAGATGCTTGCAGTACCCCGACCCTATATAGCACAACATAACTTCCGTTGTCGAGTCTGGCCGCATCGAAACTTTAGCTAGTTGAAAAGGGGGTATACACTAGTACCCTTATATAAAAGTTAATTCTTATCCCTTATTATCCTTCAAATTAGGCTTCAATGTGTTGTAAGCAGTGCATGCCAGAGTGCTCTAACAGTATCTAGGAGGTACTTTTTCATGATTCAGTCGATCACACGCTTTTTGGACGACACTCAGAGATCGAGACGGGGAACCCACTAAGCGATCACTCAACAACTAAGTATAAATTAAATTATAATTATATTACAACTCAAGTGAAGTTAAGTCTAGAGTGAAGTTTCGAAGGTATTTGAAGGAAAATGACGTTCAAAAAAGTTTTGAATACATGCAGGGACCGTTTTACAAAAAAATAAAAAAAATATAAGAGTCGCTTACTTACGCCCGAATGGCAACTATATGTGCACAACTCAAGACGAATGAAAAGTAAACCCAGTAAAGTAAGATTTGGACATAATTTGGACCCAAAATGCAAATTTCTGGATCCGACAGAGATCGATAACCCACGCAGTCATCTCAGACAGGAGTATACTGTAGCAATTAAGATAAAATATATAAACGTTTTTCTTTGCAAATCGAATTGTTCAGATACTTTTGAAGTCAATCTATCGCAAGAAGGAATGGTGTTTTGAACTGTGGGGTAGCTCGACTCAGCTGACCAATAGTCAATGCATTTCATTCGAAGCGATAAGTTTACAAAGCAGAGCGTTACGCGGAACGATCTGCTCTTTCTTCCTGCCTTTCCTTTTCCTGACCGCCTCTCTGCTGGTCTGCCTCTCTGTCTGCATCTTTGTTTGGCTGTCCGATTGTCCGTCCGTCCGTCTGTGTCTGTCTGTCTGACTATCTGTCTGTCCACCTTTGTTTGGCTGCCTGACTGTCTGTCTGTCTGTCCGCTTCTTTGTTTGGCTGTCTGATTATCTGTCTGCCTGTGTCCGTCTGTCTTTCTATCTGTCTGTCTGTCTGTCTGTCTCTCTGTTGTTTTTCGCTGCAACTCTCTGTTTTTCCCTCTTTCAGCCACATCCCAAACAGGCTACAAATTGCCAGACCAAACCAGGGGATGAGGAGGAAAGTCTGTCTCCTCCCCAACAGTCGACCTTCTTTCCGTCCTATGAAGGGAGGCTTCCGGGGCAGCCAGAACCCCCTTTCTTAAAGCACCCACACTGCTTTTTCTGCCTGTTCCTCTGTCTGCTTGTCTCTGTCCGTCTGTCTGTCTGTCTGACTGTCTGTCTGCCTTGTCTGTCTGTCTGTCTCTCTGTCTGTCTGTCTGTCAGCCTGTCTGTCTGTCCGCACACCCCCGCACAGTCAGGAAGATGCGTCAAATTCTAGACTCGGCCCCACGATTCACCTTACGCACAACACACACACACACACACACACACACACACAGAGAGAGAGAGAGAGAGAGAGAGAGAGATTCAAACACATTCAAACACACCAAAGAATGAAGACCGTCTCTCCCTCCACTGCTGTCCCCTCGCTCCGTTCCAACAGCCCCGCCTCCCTCTCTTCCTCACCCCCTTTCCTTCCCTTCCCTTGCACTCACACAGGAACCAGCACTTGTCAGACCAGCATGAACAACACGCACGCAGTCTGTTGATTGGGACCGGCCTTATCGCCTCTTCTCATTCCATGAACTTGTTATGAAAAAGAGATACAAATACACATGACTTGGGAGGGGAAAGAATCGAAAAGATGATCAACCTTCCTTTGCATCGTGAAAAACCCTCAATAGGATGTGTTTACTTCCACACAACGACAGACAGAACAAACGAATCACGACGCTGGGAGATGTCCCACCCCGACACCCAACGTCAACCAAGACAAGGCAAGCACTTTTTCGAAATAGTCGGTCAGTCAAGAGAGAGATGTGCAAACCACGAACGCACGTCCCCATGCCTGCAGGCCGATTAGAAGAAGAGTTAGAGAAAGAAGGGAGGCTCAGCAAAGGAAAAAAGTCCCCCAAGTCTCCCGTTTGATGACGGGCCTTCCTCCTTCGAATGTATAAAGAACGCTAAAAAGAAAGACGCAAAGAGAGCATAGAAGAGCTCAACGGAAGGAACACTTGCTGTCTATCCACAAACCCTCTTACAGCTCCTCGACAGACAAAAAGATGGCGAGAGAGATTAAGAAGGAAGAGCTCGTGCGATGCTCTCAGCACCGACCCTGTCCTCTTTAGAAGACAAAGAGAGACATGCCATGCCACCAAAAAAGTAAGACTTCAAGACAGTGAGACCACTCACGCAAAAAAGAAAACAAAGACGCACTCTATATGCTACAGAGAAACTCTCTCTACAAGCACACCCCTGTACAGTCAGACGGAAGAATCACAAAGGCCACCCCCCAACCCCCCCCCAAGGAGTGCCTCCTCTTGCTATCCTTCCCTTCTTTTCTTTCCATTCCTCCCATCATCTTAGAACCGCAGTTGAGTTGTTGCTGGTGCTCGGCACCTCTGATGGCGGAGGGGGGGGACTGCTGGGTGTATCGTCATCCTGTCCTGCCTGCAACATATTCCGCAACACCTTCGCACTCTCATGCTCAGTTGCCAGCCTTCTCTGTTTGCTTGCGGGCTCATAAATTGTGTACACATCATCAAGATCATGGAGCACATCGGCAAATTTGACGTCTAGACGTTTCAACGCCCCGCTCTGAGGATCATACACCATCGCATGTACTCGGGGGGTAATGAACGGCTTCTTCCACTCTCCCGCTTCTGCTTTTTCGTAATTTGCAACTCTTTTTCTCTGCACTGTGGCTGTCTTGAAGACATTCAATGTCTGTTCCATCACGTTCAATTCCACCATCTTTCTAATCTTCTGCTCGGGGTCCTCCACGGCATCCACCTCATCTTTGTGCAGCCTTCGGACGTCCTTGATGTTTCTCAACCAATTCTCGAGGGGAGGGCGGTGGTCCAGTTTGGCCATCGCTGCACGGATCCCGCCGCAATCGTAGTGACCGCACACAACGATGTGTTGAACCTCAAGAACATCAACAGCATATTGCAGGGCTGCAAGGAAATTCACATCTGTGTTCACGACCAGGTTTGCGACGTTACGGTGTTGAAAGATGGTGTTGGGGGGGAGGTCACAAATCTCGTTTGCAGGCACACGCGCGTCAGAGCACCCAATCCATAAAATGGAGGGTCTGTGCTGTCGCATTTCGACTTCAAAGAACTTAGGGCGCTTTCTCTTCACCCTCTCCACCCAGTTCTTGTTCCGGTCATACAGACACAGAAGGTTTCTATCATTGGGGGGAATCACCCCATCGGGATTGGCACCGATAAAGTCCCACTCAGACCCGTCAGCAATCACAGTGGCAGGGTCGGGGGCATCGTCACTCTCTGAAGCCTCTGAGAGGAGACGTCCTCCTCCCATCCCTGCAGGCAGAACGATTGAGTCACACAATGAGAATTAAGCAGAAAGTGTGCACTTGCACTAAGACAAGCGATGCCAAGCGAGGGCGAAAAATAAGGTAGATAGGAGGCAACAAGTACACCAACAAAAAGATGAAACAAAAATGGGGACTGTGCAAATTCCGTCTCCGTCGTCTCCTCTTTCCCGGCATCTCTCTTTTCTTCACATCAACTCTCCCACCTAACTCACCGTCTCTCCTCAATTCATCGGAAGGCATCCCGAGACGCCCAAGCCGCCTCCCGCCTGAACACACATCACGCGAAAACACACAGAGGAACAGAGAAGACAAAGAAGAAAAGAGGCACTCATGAGGTTAAAGGAAAAGGAGACGGAAGAAAAAAACTCTTGCCACTTCACACCAGCCCCTTACTTGAAGGTCTCGCTGCGCCTGAATACATTTCAAATGCAGAAACAGAAGCCCCGAAAAGGCAGACACACAAGGTGCGAGCGATCATCTTGCGAGAATTCTTGTGTGTGCACACTGAACTCGCAAAATGGCCTCCACTCAGGCAGTCAGCTGAAGTCCTGGTGCACTGACAGGGCTTCACAGCAACACGGCTCCTCTCGTTCAGTGAAGCCTGTTGGACTGGACAGATACAGCTTTCAGGTGGGTGGCAGTCGTTCACTGAACGCCTCAAACATCTCTGGACAGGACAGACTGATACTTCGCTTCCTTTTTGGCCCCGCGGGTCGAAGACTCAATCCTGACATGCAGCTCGGAATGGCGCATTTCCTACGTGCATGCGTGCGTCAAGTGCGTGCGACGGCGCCCTCGTGCGTCAAACTACGAGATACACCCAACCAGTTGGGTGAGTGCCTCGGGGGGCCCTTTAGGGGGTCCGCAAATTTGATTGATGCACCATCGATCGGGGGCTTGGGCATGTCTTGTGCAGGTGCATGCATGCATGGGGCGGGGGCCACGGCAACGCGCACGAAGCATGCTTTTCGGGACCGCGCGAGCATGCACTTGCAACTCCGTGCGAGCTACTTGAGGGGCACGCATGTGCGAAGTAATTAAGGTATGTGCGATCGCGGCTCCGTGCGAGTTGCTTGAGGGGCACATTTTGGAATTCGGGCGACACCGTGATAGAAGCGACCCCCCCCCCCCCC
>JAHBMJ010000443.1:107622-120122 GCA_018398765.1 Chromera velia | reverse complement strand
TATGGTGCCAATTTGACCCCTTGCACTGCACCACACGGAGAGAAATAAAGGAGGAGAAGGAAGGACACACTGAGCTTTCTGTGTGTTTTGAAGGCAAAAGTGAGCTTTTTCAGAGCAAATTTCAGCAAAATCGGTTGGCCCCGGAAAGTTTGAGTCCCTGAACACTTTGGCAGCTTGTGGGGCACACAACGGCACTTCGCGGGCAGTCGGACGCCGTGAAGAGCGCTCGCACGAAGCTCACTTCGCTCCGCGGGATAGAATCTATCCGTCGGAGCCTTCCGCGGTATGATTTTATCCCGCGGAGCCTCCGCGGGATACCCGCGGGCGGGATACCCGCAACGCAAAATGACCCGTAGTGTAGATGGACTAGCTTGCATGCAGATAAGTTTGCTTATAATTAAGTTGCATGCCTCAATTTCTCCAATTAACTGCATGACCCTCACAATCATGTGAGCGAGTAAGAAGGACAAACGGGCAGTTCCTTTCCTTGACCTAAAGACTCGTGAAACTCTCTGGAGTCTCAGATCCGCGCGACGTCTTGACCCGACAGTAACCAATTGCATGCACATTCGCAGATACATATTATATCTCGATTGAGCAAAGCCCAAACGAAATCGTCCGACCTGACCGGACAAGCCACTGTAGCTTGACTACCTTTTGACCTTACACCGACAAGCATTGCATTGATTTTACCACCATGCTGAAGTCCATAGAGGAGGACTTGAAGAAGTTTGGGGACCAACTCGACGCTGCACTGTCGGGAGAGATTGTGCGGTCCCAACAGAGTTTGGATTCCATACAGAACGCCCGGGAGGTTCTTGCGGACATCCTCCGAAACAAACTGGACATGAATGCCATGAACAAAAGCATGGGCACAGTGAAGAAAGTGGAGTCAGAGGCACGATCTGGATTAAGGGATGTGCAAGAGAAGCTACGGACGGTTTCGGATGAGATCATTCGGCTTCAGGCACTCACCAATCAACTTGCAGAGAGCTGCCAGTCACTCACGCAGTCAAACGAGGAACTCAAAACAAAGAACGCGGTCAGTCTATTGATCCATTCCATTGCGACCTTTCCTTCATGTTGCCTGGCCGTTCGTTTTGACTTCAAATTGTCCTGCTTCATCTTGCCTGATGCTTCCGGTTATACATGCAAATCCTTTCTTCCTCTGTGCATGCATGGATGCAGGCTCTTGAGGCAGAGATAGAGCCTCTCCGTGCCTTCCAGCAGAATGCCACCATGACCCAGACTGCAGCTGGGGGAGGTGGTGGTTTTCAGAGTATGGGCATTCAAGCGTCGGGCACCAACACGTTCGGCTTTCCCCAAACGAACACAAATCTGCCTCCCGACGTCGAGAAACTCCAGACAGAGATCAAAAGAATCCGACAGGAGAAGTGCCAGGCAGAGGCGTCTGATGCATTGACACAGCAGAGAATGAGGGAGATCCTCAACCTGAGTGAGAGGAAGACGAAAGAGATCACAAAGTGGCAAAGTCGATGTCAGGCGTTGCAGAATCATGTTGTCTCCCTCAGAGGGGAGATAGAGGACTTGAAGAAAGTGCAAGAGACTGCACAGATCGCGAAGGAAAGGGCAGAAGCGACTACTCAGATTTTTGAGCACAAAATGCAAGAAATGAATGGGCAGGCAGCCCGGCAATTGCACAAGAGTCAGCGTGCGTTGATGATCGATCCCGTTATGCCCCGAGGCTTGGTCTACAAGATGATGCAAGAAACCAGAGGGCCGTCCTCTGCCAACAGACGCGCCCATTTCGATTCACAACCCGCTGAGGATACATTGTTTGAAGGAGAGGGGGCAGAAGGGTCGCCTAGAATGGGCAACAAGGCAGGACAGGGGCCACTCGCGGCGGTGAGTAAAATCCTCATGAATCAGAATCAACAGGACACAGCAGGAGCAGTCAGAGGAACAACGACTGTCTTTTCCCATCGCAGCAACGCAACTGGGTTTTGTTCCTCTGGGGCGTCTTCTGTGGCCCCTCTTGACCCTCTAGACTCTGACAGGGTGCTCAGCAAGGCACTCACCTGTCTTAAGGAGGCAGAACGATTGACTCTCTCAGGGAATGTGCCGTTGCCCGAAAAGCGGGTCAGAGAGGGGGCAAGGGGCGCACAGACTTTGGCGGCCATTGAGAAGTCGTTAGAGGCCGTGGTGGGGTCGGGTGGGTTGAATGTTCGGAGTTGGCACGGGGAAAGTGGTCGGACGACTGCGGATGGGAATTGGCCCAGATAGCTAGGGCGGGGGGGGCACTCGGGGGGTTGATGATTTTTTGATTTTTACAAGTGAGTGCATGAATCTCATGTTTGATGAGTAAAAGTGTAGAATGCGTCAGAGGGAGGGGGTATGAAGGTTTGGATAGAGGGCGGGGAGATGAGCTCAATTGCGCTTGGAAAAAATCGGTCAGTCAATCCATTAATTGTTGAAAGACAAAATAAATGAGTATGGGGGCATTGCCAGGTAGAGCGCTGATCCATCTGTCTGTAAGGACGGAACGAAGGGGGTGGATGGGAGGCCGGATCCCCTCTGTTCCTTTCTGTGCCCATGTCCCATGCAGTCTGCCTCTTCTGTTTCTTCATCTCGGCAGGCAGGCAGGGACTCGAAGAGCAGTCAAGCAGAAGGGAACCTACGAACAGGAAGGGAAAAGATGAGATGCAAAGCCTGTTTATCCTACGCTGAATGGCAAGTGCGTACGAAGTTTGCTCGTATGTCTGGCAGGCACATCTGCATCCATTCATTTCCTCCAGTTGATTTAGGAGCAACCCAATGTCAGATACACAGGCGTCCATGCAGAGGCAAGATCCCCTCCTTAATTCCCGATGATGCTGGCACCCTTGGCAACAAGCCTACAAATTCAGGGGCAGCCCTCTTCACTCCGTCCTCAGATCACATCTGGAAAAACCCAATCAATTAAGCTTTCCCGAGAGTCAGACGCCTCATCTGCCGCTTGCAGAGCTGTACCATGGATGCCAATTCGCTGTAACTTAAATGACCTGCAAGGATTGATATTGATCTCTTGGCTTGTACAGACCGGCCGGAGTGATCAAGCATGAACTCTTTGAAGTCAACCAGGGACTCCACCTATATAATCATCATAAAGATATTTTCTTTAATAAATTATAAATAAACGTTGAATATAGAACATTAATTCACAAAAACTTTAAATCTTATTTCTTATGTTTTACTCTAGGTTTCGCCTTATTTCTTTTTTTACTTTTTTTTTTTTTGTGAGAGTCAAAGTATACTTCTCGTTACTATAGAGACACTATAGAAAAACTAGGCGCCGCACATAAAAAAAAATAAAAAAAAAAATTAGGCGTCCTCAACTTTTTTTTTTTAGGTCAACAGTTAGCTAGACAGTTAGGTTCACATTTTGTGTGGAAAACTAAGTTTCAGAGTCGAAAGTGATTCTTTTCCTTTTGGAGGCACTTGAGCTTAAAATAAAAACATAAACAAAAAAGAAAAAAAGAATAGGCCTTCCCAACTTTTTTTTTTTTTTTTCTATGTGCGGTGCCTAGTAGAAAAAACACTATAGAAAAAAATTGAGTATGGTTATATACAACTCTGCGTATTAAAAAAAATTTTGCTGAGGTTTTAAGAGCTTAAAACCGCCTAGAAAACCGCTTTCAAATTACCTAAATTATTTATGTTTCTTTAGGCTTCTTTTGGTTTTAACTTTTTCCCAAACTTCTCCTAAGGGATGACCGGGAGATATATTTTGCTAAATATTTTGAAAAGTAAATTCTATTCTAGATTCTATTCAAAAAAATTTTTTTTTAAGAGTTTTGTTTTGTTTTCTTAATGGCTTACTACATTATTACTAGATATTAGGCCCACGCTTATAGCTAACTTAGGAGGTGTTTCTCGGCTTTTGACGCTTGCACGAGGTGGACGACTCAGAAGTCAAATATAGGAAAGTTGTGATAGTTTTTTTTGTATATCTAGAAAATTTTCTAAAAAAATCTCCCATTTTATGATAATAAAGATGATTTGTCTAGCTTAGTACAATAAGTACATTAAGAAGAGTCTTCTTGTCTAGCTACTAGTGCTGCCCCGTACAGGCTTCAAACTAACATCATATTATGCATGATTATAAGCGCTAGCACTGGCGATGACCTAGGCGATGACCCTGACGATAGCATTGGTTTCAATCGCTGTAAAGTGTTACTTGTTTACTAAAGCGCCGCTATATATCCGCCGCTGCCCGGCCTCCGGAGTCCTGGCGTCATCAATGCGCCGATTGAATGCGGTCCTTGAAACTAGCTGGTTCAAGTTGTTTTGTCGTCAGGCTCTTCACTCACAGGCGGTTTGAGGAAGCAAAAATTGAGGTGCTGTTGCAGAGCGCGCAGCTCAATGAATCTTCGGTCACACCTCTCGCACCTCGCGTTGAGGCCGACTAAGGGCTTCAGGCTCTCCAGGTGCTGACTCATTCCCCAAACGTCCGGCACCGCCTGTCCACAGACTTCGCAGGCATGGAACCGAACCTCTGCCCCAGTCTGCTCTGAAGGAGGACCTGCAGATACACGGAAAAGGAGGGGTCAATTAGCCACAGCATTTTCCAAGACTGAGTACACCTTCAGCTTTACTGTCGCAGCCATTTCACATCAAAAGCAATGCAGGCAACTTAGGAAGTAAAGTGACAGCGAGACCTCAGAAACTGACCTGCGACGCTCTCTTTGAAAGGCAGTTTGAAACCCCTCACCAGACGCCCCTGCACCGTCACAGTCCCCACACTGCCTTCGAAGCCTTCCGATTCCCCCCTCCCAACGGAAATTGAAGAAGCCCCCGCAGCGCCTTCATCTTCTTCGCCCCCCAAGTTTGCTGCAGCAGGAGGCTCCCCAAGTCCCCCACTGCTCCTGGCGCTGCTGCTGCAGGCTGGTCCCTCCTCACTTGTGGGCACGAGCAGCTGACCCGCATAGGCCGCGGCGTGTCGTCCGTGTTTGGCGGTCTCATGCTGCCATCTGCATGAGGGGGAAGAATGAGTATGAGAAGGAGGAAAGAGTGAAAGAAACCGAATAGATGGGGGTCTAGAAATCTCGGGGTAGGCAATGGTAAGGAAAGGCGAAACAGAAGGAGTCTTTTGGGTGCGTGTGATAAGAGTCAGACTTCAATATCGGAAGAGGGGTTCGATCGAGGACAAGAGACAAGATCAAAGGACAGCAAGGGATAGAAAGCACGGCTGATGCAAATGAAGAAAGAGCAAAAACTAATGAGTGCTACAGTGACGTCCAAATGACATTCAGGGTGTCTCGATCCGTCTGTTCATTCTTTTCATCTTGGACCGATTTATTCACACACACGAGAGGAGAGGATAAGAAAGCCTACCTACCTACCTGGCCTCTTCGTCTGCACACCTCTTCCCGCACACTCTGCAGGGAAGCCCCCCCTCCCCCCCCTCTGAAAAACCCTCTTTTCCCTTTCCCTTCCCTCTGGAGCTTTCCCAGTCTCCGTACTTCCCAAGTTCATGGACCTGCAGAAGGGTGCACGCATGAGAGATTGCAATAAGGTGGTCACACATATATCGATATAAGGGTGCAATGTGGATCTTGATTGTTAAAGAACTTGTGTGCCGGCAGGACCACCTGCCGTGATCAAGACAACTTGATGCGCACAAAGGAAAGGAGTGTTGAGAATGATTGAACAGAAAACGGTGAACAGAAATATGTTCTGCCCTGGAGGCCTTCGGACATCCACCGAGAATGCTCTCCGATAGCGTGCGGGAGAGCAGCTAAAGAGAAGAAGTGAACGAGTACATGCATGAGTGGATGAATGGCGGGAGATAGAACGCAGGGAGGGAGGCACGGAAGAAAGGGTAGAAGGGAGGGAGGAAGGACAGACAAAAGAAGAAAAAAAAGACCTCCCTCGACGGGTACCATGTCTTTGAGAAATCCGCAGGGAGCGCAAGTTCTTTTCCCCCCTTCTGCGCACTTCCCCTCTCTCACCATCTCTTCCTTACTGCAGCTCTCACTCAGTCACCAAGGCTTCTTTCCCAGCACGTGGCCACATATGGAAGGCAATTGCAGTGTTCGATCTTCTTTCCTTTCAATCTTTTCTTTTGCTTTCCCACTCTACATCACTGAGGAAACTTTAAGGCGTCACTCGACTCTGGAAGGGAGAGAGAGAGAATGGCTGTTGAACAAAACCGCCCGCACGACTTGCCTGTCTGATGTGCGTCTTTGCTCCTTGGAGAGAAGGGAAAAGACGACCACAGAAAGAACACTGAAATTCGTCAAATTCTTCTTTTTCGATAGGTGTTTTCCCTCCTTTTTCCGCGTCTCGTTCCGCACCTGCCCGATCTCCATCTCTTCCCAAAACAACACCATCACCTTCCTGTTCTTTCTTCTTTTTCTGTTGAGCCCTCCGAGCCGCCCTCTCTTTCTTTCGACCGCAACCGGGCGCTGTCCCTGCGTCCACTCGGAGCACACGTCTCTCTCCAGGTCCCTGTGCGGTGGATCCTCCTTCAGATAGTCGTGGACCCTCAGCTGGAGCAGTGGCAGCACTAGCCACTCTTTCTTCACTTTCACCTTGAGGAGAAGACGGCAGAGCTTGAGGGGA
This sequence comes from Chromera velia, assembly GCA_018398765.1. Lineage (NCBI taxonomy): Eukaryota > Chromeraceae > Chromera > Chromera velia. The sequence continues at coordinate 113,558 of JAHBMJ010000443.1, read as the reverse complement.
TGACGATCGATCGGCACTTCCCTGCAGGACAGTCGTCCTGCTTTCGGAGTCAGCAGATTCAGGAGGGCCTTTGAGGGTGAGTGCCTCGATAGAGGAGACGGCTGCCCTCGCCTCATTCAAGTCCTCCTCCCGGCAGAAGGCGAACCGCCAGCTGGGCATACTGGACCTTGTGTGTCTCTGTGTGTGGACGTTCTTGAAGGATCGACCGGTCAAATTCCGTTTGCACACGTACCTGCACAATGACGCAAAGAAGCACGAGAGAGAATGAAACGACTAAAGGAAGATTGCACGGACGTCAAAGACTTCCCGCTGGGGTCGAGGTCTCTCTCTCTCTCTCTGTGTCTCTCTCTCTGTCTCTCTCCCTCACTCTCTCTCTCTGTCTGTGTGTGTGTGTGTGTGTGTGTGTGGACGTTTTTCAAACGGGAAAAGAGGAAATTCATTCCTCCCTCCACCCTCCCTCCTGACAGGAAGGGCATGGAGAGGCAACCCTGCACGAATTGAAGTGGCAGACCTTTGCCGACAGAGGAGAGTGCGTAGGCAGGAAGAAAAAGAGAGGAAACTGGGTGTGAAACAGGCAAAAAAGGAAGAAAGGAAGGAAGGAAGGAAGGAAGAAAGAAAAAAAGTGGGAAGCGATCGATGGGGGAGACGATAGGCGGCCGACCCCGGAAAGTCTTCTTCTCGGAATGGCCTCACGGAGAGAAGCTGCAGGAGAGGGTCGAGAGCATGGAAGAATGCATTGTACTCCCAGAAACGCGGCCGCTTGATCTATCATTCTGCCACTTCTTGTTTCTTGGGTGAATACACACACGCACACGCACACACGCACACACACACACACACACACACACACAGAGAGAGAGAAAGAGAGAGAGAGAGAAGCACACACACACACAGAGAGAGAGAGAGAGAGAGAGAGAGAGAGTGCGAGAGCGAGCGAGCGAGAGAGAGAGAGAGAGAGAGAGAGAGAGAGAGAGAGGAACAGGCACACACACACACACACACACACACACACACACACAGAAACAGACAGACAGACACACTCACACGCACACGCACACACACACACACACACACACACACACATATATATATATATATATACACACACACACACACACACACAAGTGGGAATCTGAATCGGACAAACTGACCCCGCCCTCTCCCTTCCTCACTCACCCACCTTCATTCCTTGTTTTTGCGCTTCCTCAACGAGTCGCCACCTCTCCGCCTGTCCATCGACAAGAGACACCACCAAAATACCGGAGACGGCCAGCGCGTTGCGGGCAGAGTGAAAGAAATGGGACATCAGAAACCTGCAAAAAACATGCTCAATATCTTTAGTCGAACAAGACACAGAAAAATGCACAACAGTCTTTGCGGGGGATGCGCTGCGCTTTTCTGAACAATCTTACATGGATCACGGATCCAAACAAAAAAAAACGCGCAAGCACTCACCACCACGTGCTAGTTGACAAAGACAGTGACCGTCCCTCTGTCAGTCAGGTTGGACAGAAAATGAGGTGCACCGATTTCCGCACATGAAGACGAAGTTCCACAAAGAGTCGCAGATTCCGCTTTCACGGTCATGCAGAAAGAAAAAAAACAGACAGACAGACTTGCACACACGCACACACCTGTGCAGTCTGAGGTCCTCGATTCCCAGGTGAGGGTGATTCCATACGACTCTGTCAAACTTCTTCTCGGACAGAGAGAGAGGAAAGGAATCCTCGAGAGCCCATGCGTTTACTCCGTGCATCAGAGAAACCTGCACTCTCTCACACATTCACTCACTCACTGGTTCCCTTCATTTCGCTCATTCCTTTCGATCAGCGTACGACACGAACTCAACGGCCAGGAGTTTTTGAGTCTCGAGGATAGTCTAACAGAAGTACAAATGTGTCACTCTGCATCTCAGAAATATGCAAACCCTGAGAATCGGAGCGAACAGGGAGTGAGTCAGCTACTGACCCAGCAAGGCTTTCAGGAAGTCCAATTGAGTTGGTGCAGGGATCTGTCTGTCTTTCTGACTGTTATGATGCAGAGAAAGGGACAAGCAAGGAAAAGCCATGAAATGAAACAACAGAGCCATTGCTTTCTCACCCTCTCAGCCAGTCACTCACTCACTCCCACCCGTTTTCCTTGACTGTCGTCGACTCACATGTTCGGGATGGCTCTCGAGTCTCAGGAAAATACCCTCGCACTCAGGATACTTTTCCAAGAGCTCCTGCATGAGCATAAAGCAGCAAGCACACTTTGTTTGTGGCTGTCCGTGAACCTCGCTTGGCTCTCGTCACTGAGAGCAACTCTCTGTGATTTCGTCGGTGAAGAATTCTCTTCTAAGGAGCATATGCAACGAGGCTCTGAAATCCCTCCCATTCACGCCTTTCTTCTGGCCACATGCTAGAGGAGCAAATGAAGAAAAAGAAACAGAGCTCCAAACAAAAGAACTCACGTCACGCTCATCGAAAGAGGTTGCCACAATGAGGGTCTCAGAAGCCTCTGCAGGGGGGAGGAGCAGGTGGGTGCACAGAGCGTCGACCCTGCAGGCAGACGGACAGAAAGGCAGGCACGCACAGGTTCAGTTGCAATGGTGCTACTGTGCTCGACTGAAGGCCGCAGCATTGCAAGGAGGGGACGATGCGTATACAGAATAACCATTCCCCAGCTGTACGTGTCAACACACACAGATCTCCCAGTCGATTCCGACGGTTTTTGAGTCATATTCTGTGGTTTCTCACGACTGCTGTGAGGAGAAGAAAAAAAGGCAAAAAAAGCTTCGCGTTGCGACCGCAGAATTGCAACGCGGAGACGTCCCAAGAAAACGTCCTGGCTGCAGTGTGGAAAGAGAAACGGTCTCGATCGATCTGACTTTAGGCTGCATGGCTCCCTCGGGCGGCCCCACAGGACTGCCATCCTTCCTTTCGATCCAGTAGACTCCCCCCCCCCCCCCCCCCCCTCCCTCTCTCCTCCATGTAGTTCCAATCGGCACGCAAACCAAAAAGGAGAGCGAGAAAGAGGACTGGAACGAACTCGTGGACTACGAACGCAGCGGAAGTGTCTGACCTTTGCAACACCTTCTCATCGTCCTCGAGGGCCCCCTCGGAGTGGCCCCAAAGAAGAGAAGCGCAGGCGCCCGCAAAGGAAAAGTTCCCTTCCCCGACCAGAAGGGCAGAGAAACCGTCCGGCATTCTCTATGGCAAAAAAAAATGACGAAGCTCTAAGGAGACGGAAACGTTACGGATATTGGCCACCCGGCCTATGAACTTTCTAGTCAGCCCAGTGCTGGTTCTGTCTACACTCTTAACGCTTCTTCTAGACATTGGGCACCGTCTAGCTTTAGACTCTCTTGTATACTCCTCGTCAATCGACAGACATACCATTGACAGAACTTGAGTCAGAAGGCCGGCCCGTCGACCCCGCTGTACGGTTACTTAATTTACGAATTCATGGATGGCGGGGCGCGCGCGCGGTTCGAGCGCGACTGCGTGCATGAAAATATCTGCATGCACGCATGCAGTCGAAATTTTGAAGCCACACGACGGCATTTTCGCAGCATGCATATGACTCGACATATTGCATGAGTCGACAGAAGTATATATATATATATATATATATATATATTCCTGTACATACATTGCTCGCTTCGTCGTGCCATTGTCTCTACATTTTTCTTGAAGAGCCAACTGTTTTCGAAAACTGTTCACCCTTCTGACTTGATGTCTTCCCTGCCATGAGCCGTGAAGCAACACCGTCGGCTGGCGGGTCTCCGAAAAGTGACTTGAAAGAAAACGACAAAAAGAAAGAATTCGTCATGTGTGGAGGACTCAGGAGAGCTTTAGATGCGTTTGACCAGTCAGTGCATCCAGACTCGCTCTACAGTTTTCTTGTCTGTTGGTCTCTTCTGTGTGTGCACATTTCTTTTCCCTTTTGCATCTGTTTGCAGCGCACTCCAGAAGATGTTCTACAAGATAGGTCAGTCAAAGCTGCTGCAAGCACTGAAGAGTTGGCACGCTGGCACACGCTCAGAGGTTGTCGATTCCCAGCCCGCCCAGTGAATTTGATTTTGTAGTCTTCTTTTGGTCATGTGGACAGGGGCCAGAGCGGGCCTTCCTCTAACTTGGGAGGAAAATGTTGCACGAAAGTTGTTTTGATGGACACCGTCGAATCGTGTATATATATCTGTATGTGAATCTGTTGTTTTGGTTTTGAATGCTCGACCCCTGCAGCTTTCTTCTGTGCAAGGAGGTTTTGGGTTTGCGTTGGTGTCTCTTCTCTCGTTGCTGTCGGTCTCATTGTCGGGTTTCTGTTCACCATCGACCCCATCGAGGACTCCAGAAACCTCTGGTTCCCCCAAAACTCCAGATCTTCTCAGGAAGAGGACAGGTTGGCTGCTCGGCATGCATGCAGAAACGTGCGTGAACGCAGATAGACAGCCTTTTGGTGAATGGGGCAGGGCAATCAGGTCGAGACATGGAGCTGTTGCTGAGGGACCGGTACTAGCTCAGAATTGAGATACGTCCGACAGCTTCAAGGGGAAGCAAGTGCATGATGAATGTTTGTGTCTCAGCATGCAATCTTCAAGCATCTGTTCATACACATGTGTACACGCAGGTACGAAGTGATCTGGGGTACCCAGCAAGTGAGGTTCAACCAGTTCTTCATATCAGACGGCAGCAGAGGGAATATCTTCAACGTACAGGACTTCACAAGTGCACGGGCGGTGTATGACTACCTCTACACAACCAGCTTTGGTCCGTCTTCTGTCTTTCTTGTGGTCCACCGGCTGCATTCTTCGATGAATATGTGAACAAAAGTTTTGGGTGGATGGACTCGTGCAGCTTAAGTTTGCTCATTAAGCCTCACGCCCCTTCCTTTTTCCTTCTTTGGTTCCTTTCCCTTCTTTTTCATTCATTGCAGATTCACTCAATGTTTTGGGGGCGCGTAGAGCTAACAAAAAGGAGACTTTCGATATCTGTCTGTGTCTGTGTCCATGGATTTAAATTGATTTCCATCTCTTCCGTCTTCATGGTGCTTGCAGGAGGCGTGACGTACGAACAAATTTGTTTCCGAGGAACTGATGACAACGTCTGTTTGCCCGACTCCATCTTCTCCGCCTTCCCTGCCGACGAGGCTACACCCACCACACTCACGGCTCTGCAGGATGCCGTTACAGATTCCACACGGACGTTGCCTAGTGGGGCCGGAGTGTCGACTAGGCTGAAGAACTATTTGGGGAATCTGGAGGTGGATGCAGACGGCAAACCCACAAGCTGCCAGGGATATGTGGTCACCTTCCTCACTGACGGTCCGTCTGTCCGTCTGTCTCTGTGTCTGTGTAGAAGAAAGATGAAAACGATGTTCCTGTCCTCTGTGGATGCCAACACGCACTTGTGAACTTCGACTTCGATTCGTGTTGCCCCCCNNNCTCTCCTGATCATCTTTCTACTCGCCCATCTCTCTCTCTGTCTCCCTGCAGCATCCAGTGACAAGGCGAAGGATGTGAGCAAGAAGTGGGAGGAGGCGATTGCCATCGAGCTGGTTGACGGAAAGGGGCAGGAGGTTGATGGGATGCGGGTCGACGTGTTGACAGAGAGCTCCTTCGACGCGGAGGTCAACGAGAGTGTCACAGGAGACATTGCGCTCATCGCGGTCGCCATTACACTTGTCATGCTGCTGTGTGTGGCCGTCAACTACAAGTCAGTTAGTCAGGCACTTTTCCTTAGCGCGACTCAAAGTGAATCAGAACCTAGGAAGAATTGCAGTCAAGAGTCAATCGAATTGTGTAAGTGCTTTCACAAAGACCGTTTCAAAGGAAAGGCCACCTACCGGCTCAGTCAGTCAGTCAGTCAGGCAGGCAGGCAGGCAGGGAGGAAGGCAAGTAGGGGCGTAAGCAGTGAGCTCATTCTCTTCATTGAAAGATTGAATGCAGGGGGGGG
>JAHBMJ010000443.1:88837-107185 GCA_018398765.1 Chromera velia | reverse complement strand
GGGGGGGGGGGACGAGGGGAGAAATCTTCCTCGTACATCCTAGTTTCTTTCCCCCCAGCTGTCACTCACTCCAAATGCTTCCTTCTTCTCTCCTCGTTCAGATACGGACAGCCCATTCAGTCGACTGTCGGGGTCTCCTTCGCTGGTCTGGCCGCTGTGGGTCTCGCCGTCGGGGCTGGATTCGGGTTTTCGTCCGTGTGCGGGATTCGATGGGTGGTCCTGAACGGTCTCGCGCCGTTCCTCCTCATTGGCGTGGGGGTCGACGACATGTTCATTATTCTCGGTGGGTGTGAGTTTGGTTGCATGCATCTGTGTGTGTTTCAGCAAATCAAATTGAGCGAACACTTCCTATAGTATCCTGTCCTCGTTGGGTATTTTCTGCCAATGTCTGCGGAAAGGATTGTCACAAAGACCCCTAGATCCCTCTCGCTCTCCGTCCCTCCACTCCCCCTCTCTCGCTCTTTCCTTCCTTCCTTCTTTCTTTCTTTCTCTCTCTCTCTCTCTCTCTCTCTCTCTCTCTGTCTCTCTCCCTTCTGCTGTCTAGCTGAAGAGCACATTCGGAGCCACTGAGTTGAGTGAACGAATGAGCGAGTCGACGGACATCTTGCACACATGCAGGCGTGCATCTTGACTTCAAGCATGAATGCTTGAATGAATGCATCCATGAATGAATGATTAAATGCACAGAGGGAGGATCGATCGACTGATTGCGTGCATGCAGGAGAATACAAGCGAATCCCGAGAGACGAGGATCCGTACCATCGTGCTGCTCTGGCTGTCAGCAGGGCGGGCCCTTCTATCGGTGAGTTTCTTTTTCTTTTTCGGTTTTTCTCACTTCTGATTGTATGCCTTCATTTTGTCTCCATCCCTCTCTCTCTCTCTCTCTCTCGTCCTCCGCCTTTCTTTATTGCATCATGATATCTCTGTCACCATCTCTTTTTCTCACAAAAATCCACAAATGAATTCCAAGCACGAATTATCAGATGACTAAATGGATGTGTGAGTGAATTTGAGCCTAAATAAAAAACTTTCTGGATGATGATGCAGCAATGACCACTCTGACCTCTGCCACTGCTTTCTTTGTGGGGATGACCTCCGTGTTCCCTGCCGTCGTCCACTTTTGCGGCTTCCTGGCCATCAGCATTCTGATGATCTTCTTCTATCAGGTTGGGCACGGCGTTTTTTGCTTTCTTCTTTTTTGGTGATCTTTATTTTTCATCAGGTAAGTGTGTGCATGCGGCAGGCAGACTGTAGGCCGGCATGGTTCAATCACCCGGCCGTCTCCTCTCAATGGAGCATGCCAGGCAATCGAGTGAAGCGGCTCTTCTAGAATGCACAGAGAGAATGCCCACTCGCCCCCATCTTGAATGATCGGCTGTCAAGAGAAAGTACAACTGAATAGATGCGCAAACCCTAGAAAACCTTTGAATGAATCGAATCTTCCTTGCAGATCACCTTCTTCGTCTCCTTTCTTGCTCTGGATGCCAAGAGGCAGAAGAACGGGAGATACGACTACCCCAGATGCTGCAAAGTCGACCCCAACGCTCCTGTGGACGAGGCCCCGATTCTCCAGGAGGGGCAGAAGAAGAAGGAGTGTGTGGACATCGAGGTTGCCATCAGGGACAAGTACGCGCCCCTGGTGGGCAAGTGCTGGTGGCAGATAGCTGTGCTCGTCGGGGCGGCGGTCTTCTGGGGCTTTGGTGGCTGGGGGGTGAGTAGGGGGGACGCTTTGTTTTCCTCTTGCTCGTGCATGACAATGTGTTCTTTAATTTTCTTTCTTTCTCTCCTTCTCTCTTTCTCTGACTCTCTCTCTGTTTGCTCGATGGCACATGACAAGAATCAAACGGAGGGGGAAGAGAAAAATCTGTACTCCTCCCGTCGTCGCAGTTTGTTCTCTCACATACACGTTTGTCCAAAAACCCTCCGATCAACCAAAACGTCTACACACAAGATCTCTACAGAGGGACACATGCCTGTGAACGTACTTCGAGCTGTTGTTTGGTTTTTGTTTTTTTCCATTTCGGTCATCTTCCTCGGTCCCGCATGGTATGCTTGTTCCTTCTTTGTCTCTTCTCAGGTGATCACCGTGTGCCACGGTGCATGTTACTATTTGCATGAACATCTTTCCCTCATCTTTCCTTCTTTGTCTGTTCTCAGGTGAGCAAGCTTCGCGAGGGTCTAGACATCCGAAACCTCCTTCCCAGAGGAAGCTACATGGACCCTGCCATCCTGATGAGAAGAGAGGTCTTTGGAGACACGGCCTTCCGACTCGCAGTACAGATCTCTCTGGGCAAAGCGCCGGTAAGTGGGAGGAAGAAGGTGTTGCGTGTTCGGAATGAAAGACGTGTCAGAAAGCCTCCTGACGTTCCCTCGTCTCTGAGAAGATACGTGCGTGCTTGTCATTCTTCATGTGTGGGCAATTCTTGTACTCATGCATACTCATGTATGCATGTATGGATGGATGTATGGATGCAGTTCTCTGAGTATGATTGGAACGACAAGGCCTTCAGGATGGAGATGGAAGAGCTGGTGGTCGCCTTCGAAAACAGCAAGTGGAGCTCTCCGCCTGATCAGGGACCGAAGGTCGGCCAGCTGTCTCCTCTCTCCTCTTTCTTCTCTTTCTTTCTTTCTTTCTTTCTTTTTCTTTCTTTTTCTTTCTTTTTCTTTCTTTTTCTTTCTTTCTTTCTTTCTTTCTTTCTTTTTCTTTCTTTTTCTTTCTTTCTTTCTTTCTTTTTCTTTCTTTCTTTCTTTCTTTCTTTTTCTCTCTTTCTTTCTTTCTTTCTTTCTTTCTTTCTTTCTTGCTCTCTCTCTCTCTCTCTCTCTCTCTCTCTCTTGCTCTCTCTCTCTCTCCGCGCCTCTCTTTGTGTGTGTGTGTGTGTGTGGGAGGGGGTTGCTATCCGCATCCTGTCTGTCGGCTTGTGCTTCTCGCCCTGCATCTCTGCTCTGTTTGCATGTGAGTTTTGCGTGCGTGTGTTTGTGCGTGCAGACCGATGTTTGGTTCCGCGAATTTGACATCTACTGCAACGCGATCGACTCCTGCAAGGCCTCTGCTGAGTCTGGCAATTGGGTTGCGAGGGCAAACGACTGGCTGTTTAGGGGTCCAGGGGAGAGATACAACGAGGATGTGATCCTGGCAACCGACAATCAGATCATGGCCGCAAAGTTAGCATAGAGCTCGGGAGTAGGAATGGGGAGTGACGCGAGGGAAAGAGGCAGCATTCAAATCTTTTTTTTTTTTCTGTGCTCCAAGAAGAAATGCTGTCGAGGTTCATACTGAGGAAAAAGAGGTGAAGGAGTTTAGTTGGGGATACTTTTAATACTTAGGAAGCTGGCGAGAAGCGTATTGGAGTTTGTTGTGCTGGAAGGAGAGGATTGCGGAAAAGAAGAGTATTCATCCATCTACCTGTATGGCGTCCTTAGTTTTTCGTATTGCGTCATTTTGTTCTCCTGCATGAGTAAACCTTTGCTGGTTTCCGTTGTTCTCTGTCTCTATATGACGCTGTGTTTTTCTTTGCGGATTTGGAGAGCTGCACATTGATTTGGCGCTACCATGAAGAAGTTGCCTCAACGGACTTTTGCATATGCTTCTATTTTGCGTAAGGTTTCGTGGAAAGCGAAAGGACGCGTACTCCTGCATGTGTCTTTTCAGAGGGAGACATCTGATGCATTCATGCACACACTACTGCATGTTCCATTCCTGATCGATGATTCAATGACTTCATTTTCGATTCGCAGGTTTACCGTGTTCTCGCTGTCCACGTCCGACTTTATTGAACAAGGCGAGATGATGAGCGGTCTCCGTCAGATTGGAGACGACTCCAGATTCACCAACGAGTTGATCGTGTACAGTCCTGCCTTCTTCACTTTCGAGCAGGTAGGTGCGTGCGTAGTTCGATGCGTTAGTGCACGCATGGGTTAATTCTAGACGGTTAGTAAGAATTAAAGGAATGGGCAGGTCAGAAATGGGAAGGGAAGCTCTCTCTATTCTGACGTCTCCTTAGCAAGCAGAAAGACCTTTGAGATGGCTTGCGCAGATGCTGATCCACGCTGACGTTAAGCACCAGAAAGGGACCTGAACGTTGAGCTTAGGAAGCAGATGAGGAGTATTCCTGGATCGCCTTGTTGGCATTTTTGGTTTTCATGTGTCTGTGGTGCCCCCGGGTTGCACACTGTTTCGACTTTCGTGCATTGAATGGCTAAGATAACTGTCTATCGACAAGGCCATGTATGTATGCATGTGGCTTCATTCATGGACTTTCCTCTGTTGTATTCTGTTTGCAGAGCGCGGTGATTCGAGAGCAAACAGCAACGTCGTTGGGCTTTGCTGCTGCTGCCGTGCTTCTGGTGACTTTCCTGTTCTTGGGTGACGTCGTGACCGTCCTCTTCGTTCTTTTGATGATCATTTTGGTGGATCTCATGTTGTTTGGGTGCGTCTGTCCTCTCTTGAGCTTTGATTGTTCGCTGATTTGTGAATGTCCCTCTTTTTTATCCTAGTGAGAGCACTCTTTCGGTTTCTCTGACGCACGCTTGATGCCTCGCTTAATCCTGCCTCTCCTTCGCAATTGCCATACGACGTGCGTCCTTCTCCGGGCTCTGCAACTCCTTGTCTCGCTTGCCTATCCGCCTGCCGGCTTGCCTGCCTGCTTGGCTCTCTGTCTGTTGAGGAAAAGAAAGAAACTCTAGTGTGTCTGTCTGTGTGCAGATACATGAGCTGGTGGAATGTGACACTGGACTCCATTTCGTTCATCAACATGGTCATGGCCGTCGGGTGAGTGGAGTTCTGCATTGCTTCTTTCAGTTGCCAACCCTTGCTCCCCCCCCCATTCCCTTCATTTGTACTTGTTCCTTTGTGAAAGTCGGCGATCGCGCCTGCTCTGCGTCGGACAACTCCTCTGAGGTTTGGTAGAACAAACTGTGCTAGCATTATGATTTCAGAAGATCTCAATCGTTTGGATATGGAAGTTGGAACAAGAAACAATTCAAGAGAATGGCTCTCTCAATTTCCCTTTTACGTCCTATCCCCCCCTCTGCACCGTCTGCAGGTTTGCTGTCGACTACTCGGCGCATCTCGCTCATTGCTTTGCCGTGCACGCCCACTCAGGCACACGGTCCCAGAGAGCCGTCTACTCTATGCAGACGGTCAGGGAGGGAGGAGACTGTATTGATTTGGTTGCTTCTATATTTGAGGGGGGAAACAGAAAGAACAGAGCTGATTTTCTTCGAATGCGATCGCAGAGCGTATCACTTCTTTCCGTGCTCACAAATCTTTCTCTGGACGGAAAGAGAAAGTAACAAGGACACTTCATGCAAAACAACGTTACAGCAGCTCAAAAGAGTGGAGGCATATCGGCGATCACCATGTCAGAACAGGGCCACAGCAAACTGTTGAACTTCCACGACTGATTAAACGGTTCCGCTGAGTTGGTTCCCTCGCTCAGTACACAGTTCATCAATCACCGTTCTTTTTCGCGTCTGGGTATATAGTGGGGACGAAAACCTGAGGTTGAAGGAGGAGTTCTTGCATAGGCTCCAGAGCTTTTGCTCAATGTAATGTCTTTTCCTCAATTGTCGATTGATTCTCTGCAGGTGGGCGTTCCAATTTTCTACGGCGGTTTCTCCACTCTCCTTGCGACAATTCCTTTGGCCTTCGCTGCTTCTTACATTTTCTTCACGTTCTTCCGTCTCCTCTTCATGACGGTGTGCTTCGGACTGGTGCACGGGCTTGTGATCCTCCCGGTGCTTCTCGCGTTGATGGGACCACCTGCTCCCAAGGTCAGGAGAGTAAGGAGGGGGGGAGGAGGACAGAATGGGTAGAGGAGAATTCAATTGTTTCCCTCCACTTCTCCGCGTCTTCAATTCTCTAGTTCTCTTTCCGACTGGTTATCTCTGTTTGGGGCGGGAGGTGAGAAGTGTCCGTCTGTCTGTCTGTCTGTCTGTCTGTCTGTGTCCTTTGAGGTGAAAGACCCCCGGGCTTTGAGAAATGCCTTCCCTATATGTTTTTATGGCTCTCAAACGTTCCTCTGTTGTCTCCAATGAATATTCCACAACCTGCCTGCCCTTTTTTGTTTGTTTGATTCTCCGTCTCCTCTCAGATCCGTCACGACACCGTCAAGCAGATCGGAGACAGAGACCCTGAGAAGGGTAACGAGGCACACACCCACATGCAGCAGCAGGGCAGCAAGCACTTCAGTGCAGAGGTGGTCCCTGAGGAGGCCACACCAGCTGAGGAGGTGCTCAAGAGGGGAGAGAGCAAAGGACTGCACGAAGACGCAAACGAGATCCATAAGAGAAACTCCACTGAGGGCCACCAGCATGCAGAGGAGGGCGCAGTTCCTGTTCCTACTCTGCACGCCATCACCCAAGAGGGAGGGGAAGGGGGGGACGGGGTGCCTCGTCGGAGGTCTCTGGGAGAATCGGGGGCTGAGGGACCCTGAGTGAGTGAGTGAGTCAAATTGACTGACTGACCTGAAAGAATACACCTTGCAGCCTGAATGTCAGACTTCCTCCAGCATGATAGACAGTTGAGGAAGCAGACCTCCAGTGCATGAGAGAGTGACCTGTGCACGCGTACAGACGCAGACATAGAAGAAAAGAAAAGTCATCCCAAGAGTCCAGGTACGCACACGTATTCATTCAGGGAGAAAGGAAAAGTGATCTGAGGACCGAAGGAGAGCAAACAAAAGAAGGTTCCTGTAGAGAAAAGTTTCATTTCATGCATGTACGTGCGAGAGTATGAATTCAATGCGTGCTTCCAAGCATGCATTACGTAGTCGTGGACCAGTCAGGATTTCAGGAGGACTACAACAGAGAACGGAAGAGAGAAAATGGATTGAATGAATGATTGAAATAACGGCTCAGAGGTCGACGTCACAAGGGTATGTATAAAGGAGAAAGACAACAATAACGACAATGCAAGTACAGATCCAAGACCTGGACGCAGCCCTGCATGCACATATGCATATCCATCCCCTGATTTCCATCTCTCAGCTAGACCGACTGAAAGGGAGATGCATGTGGATTTGTGGCCGGAAGGTCAATTGGCGTGCGTCAAATGATTTCTTTCGGTGGGTATGCACATGCACAGATGCGGGAAAAATAACTAGAGGAAAATGAAGATGAGGTAGGTCGGGGGTGGCCCGGGGGGGTGGGGGGGGTTACTTCTTTTCTTTGCTTCTGAATTCATCAACGTGTAGCTTGGGGGGGTTCTGGGATGGGAGGCTTCTGCATGTGTGACATGAATTCTTCTACATTTCTCCATGCATTGATTCATCCGAGAAGAAATCAAATCTGTTCGTTCCAATATGCGTAGTCCGATTAAACAGTGAGAAGATCGCATTTGGTGCGACCTCATGATCGGAATTAATTCAAAAATTCAGTGCATCCTTTTCGTCATTCAAACGTACCATCTATGCCGTCGCGCATGCCTGTGTCTTTCGAGTCTTCTTTTTCGTGAAAGGATGGGAGGCGACTGAGACATGAGATTTTGCGTGACAGAGTCGTTGGATTGGAGAGAATGAATACCAACAAGAAACTGAGAATGCTCACAATTGCGATAGCGATTCAAACCCGACAAAGGAGACGTGTCGTGGGAATTCAGTCTCTGCATCCAGGCACGGGCCCACTAATGTGCCAGTGGAACGAATTCGATCGATCAGCGATTGAAATTTGCACACAAACCGGTCCATGTGGTGAGAGTGAAAGCACCTCAGGCTCTCAAAGAGTTGTGAATGCTCCAATTTCGGGTGTGAGACATTCACATTGCTAAAATCATTTTTTTATGCAACGTGTACATGATGAGCTGCTGGTGTCACAGCCATTCGTGGGCGGGGTGCTTGCCTGTAGATCCATGCAATGGGTGCATGTATTGATGATGATGAAATGCTTCTTGTGACTCTTTTTTTTTTTGTAACTCTTATCAACAAATTAAGTTTAATTAAATTTCATGCTGACTCCATCCTACAGCAAGCAAATTATCTTCTCTTTTATCTTCTCTATAGAGTCTTCTTTGTAAGACATGTACGGAACCATGCAAATCCAAATCATTCATTTATTTACGATCAATTAACAAAAAAAGTATTATGGGCACCTATATTTAGTCTAAACAGATGGTAAAATTTATTCTGGAATTTACTACGAAATATCTAGGCTATTATTTAGGCGTTGTACTTATGTTAAAAAAAAAAAGAGAGAACTTGAAAAATGTATAGCGTTAAATTAATTTGATTCGTTTATTTTTTTTTTCAAGACGGAAACACTAGCGAAAACAAAGAAAAAGATCACATTTGACTGTCAAACCCTAGGTCAAACCTACCTTTGCACATAGGATTCGACCTGAACAGTAACAGCCTCAACTTTTAATTTCTAAAAAATAAATTTTGAAAGCTCAAAAGGCTACAAAAAGCTTAAAAAAGCTAGGAAAAAACATGTAGAGACTACTAAGTGTAGAGAGTTTTTACACAGGGTATTAAATGTTAGGGTCTAGGTCAGGGGTTTGTTACAGCTTGTACATTAGTGTGCAGTGCTTGAATATAAGAAAGAAGAGTCGATCCTAGAATCGATCCCACTCGATTGATTCAATTTGATTGACCAAGCGGATTCATGAGTGGAAACGGGTGTCTAACTTCAAACACCTGCTCCGACCCTTGCACCCCCCGTCTCTTCAACACCCCACCCGCCTCTCTCTCTCTCTCTCTCTCTCTCTCTCTCTCACCACACACACACAGGCACACACACACACACACACACACACACACACGCACACACAGGCACACCCGCACGCCGGTCATCTCAATATTCAATCCCCATCTTTTCATAGAGGAACTGAGTGATCTCATGAGGAACGATCTCATCTTCTTCACAGTCTTGCCAGGCATCCAGGTAACACTCTGCACAGACACGTGCTGTCTGGCCATTATCGTCCTTTGCATGAAGGTCGACCCCCCTCTCGACTAGGAGTTGGGCAATCTTCAACCCGACAGGGTCCTTCTTCCCCTCCTTTCCTCTAGCGGATGGATCATGAGCAAGGCAAAGCATATGCAACGCGTTGAAACGATCACAAGTCAGCGCATTCACAGATATGCCCTGCTCGAGGGCGTATTCTGTGAACTCAAACGACCAATTCGCTGCCGCGTGGTGTAAAATTGTGCGCTCCCACTCATCCATCACTTTCACTTCGGCCCCATGAGAAACCAGAAGCTTGGCATTCTCAAGAAGGTCTGCGGAGGCGGCAAGCAGGAGAGGAGTCTCCCCTTCTGTGCCTCTTGCATTCACATCGGCCCCATGAGAAACCAGAAGCTTGGCATTCTCAAGAAGGTCTGCGGAGGCGGCAAGCAGGAGAGGAGTCTCCTGTTCTGTGCCTCTTGCATTCACATCGGCCCCATGAGAAACCAGAAGCTTGGCATTCTCAAGAAGGTCTGCGGAGGCGGCAAGCAGGAGAGGAGTCTCCCCTTCTGTGCTTCTTGCATTCACATCGGCCCCGTGAGAAATCAGAACCTTCGCATTCTCAAAATCTTTCTCACAAGCAGCATACAGGAGGGGAGTGTCACCTTTGCTTCCTTTAGCATTCACGCCAAGCCCCTGCGAGAGGAGAAACTCTACAATATCGGGGGGGGAGCCCTGTGCTGCAAAGTGCAGAGCGCTCTCGTTGTTGGCGTCTGTCACAGTCACCTTCGCACCCTGAGCAACCAGAAATCGGAAAATCTCTGGTCGTCCGTGCGTGCAGGCAAAGTGCAGAGCTCTCATACCTTCCCCGGCACTATAGGTTGGCTCTGGGCCATCGGTGGGGGGCTGCTCACTGATTGGAACTTCGACCTCTTTGTCGGCACCTGCGCGGAGAAGTGTTCTTACCGCATACAGGTTGTTGTGGATCACTGCTAGCATCAGGGCGGTCCTCGGACGGGCCCATCTGCTTGACAGTGGCTGCAGAGCGTTCACGTCAACCCCGACTTTGAGGACAGTGGCGAGGTCTTTGGATGTCTTCAGGGAGGTGAAGAAGGTTTGGGTGCTGATGGGCTGGAAGGGAAGGGTGAGGTTCTGCAGGTTCGCATCAATGAGCTTTTCGAAGTCGAACTTGTAGTGTCTGTTGGTGATCTGGTTGAGCTCTACTCGGGACTGTTTCTTGAAGTCCGTGAGCAGCTCCCAGAGGCGGGACATAGACGGGGAATCGGGAAGGGGGGAAGCGGGGGGAGACGGAGACGGAATTGCAGACTGAAGATCTTTGGGAAGGAAGCTCTTGAGAACGTCTTTCTTGCTCTTCACTTCATGGACAAATTGGGTGAGGGTGTCCTCAAATCGGGCGAGGTCACCGAGAACAAAAAGCACGCTGGCGGTTAGGTCTTCCATCTCAATGAAATCGTCCTGTTGGAAGCTGACTCAAATGATCGCGACTTGGCGACGCCCGACTGATTAAACAAATGTTGAACTGGACGTGAGAAGCTGACGAGCGCCCGAATCAATCGTACAAGGATTCTGATCTTACTGCAGAGCTGTTCTGACTGATGAGGAGTGATGAAGAGATGATGAAGAGTGGCGATATCGATGAATATCGATGACAGTGTGAGATCGTGTGAGTCACAGTGCGAATCAGTGCGACGATGTGCGACGGTTCAAGATATGTTCAAGATGATTCAAGCTAGGTGTGTGCAATTGTGTGCATGCATGCAGTGGCATCGGCTGCGTGCCGCGCCGCGCGGGCCCGCGCGGGGGCCGCGCGGCTTTTACCGTCTACCGCTTTTGCAAGGGCCCCCCCGCGCACGCGCGCGTTGCTTGAGAGAATTGGAGCGAGACGGCACCCGTCCGTCTGACAGAAAACGCGTTCCATTGAACTGAAGTGCCAGACTCACGAGACTTGGCACAACTTGCCATCGATCGAACCGTCAACTCTCACGACTTCGCTTCGGCCAGGCCTGCTGAACAAGGAGGATCAAATTTCAGGGCCATTACAGATCTACCCAAGACCTTCTCGCTTCTCTTGACTGTCAAGTGTTTTTTCTTGCACGGTCGCGCTTTCATTTCACTGCAGGAAGCTCCTTCAGAGTTTTGGAGGTTCCCGACTTCCTTTCCCGGGCAGTCTGCTGTTGACGTCTGAACGCACGAATGGCAGTGTACATCTCGGCAGAATCAGATGTGACGGAGACTTGCCCGTCCTTCCAAGGCACTGTCACCCTTAGAGAATCTGCAAAGGATACGCGGTTTGCAGCCCTGTTTCCCGAGCTTAGTCTGGCATGTGTTACCTACGGAAAACCAGAACGAAGTTTCCAAAGGGACTCCAGGCTGCAAGCCCGTACCCGGTATGGAATCACGAGTGATGAAATCAAATCTTGGTGGGACAATGCCAGTCAGGGCATCAGACATGGTCAGCCGTCTCTCGGCTCTTTGTATCGGTGAACCCTCCTGCAGTCTGCCGCCTTTCTGCGTCATGCCGTATCCTTTGTCCGCCGTTCTCGTTGCAGGCAGTTTTATTTTTTTCCCCTTCTGCATCTCGGATAACGCTGCGAGAGACGGGACTGTGTGGTTCATCGGAAAGTCCGTTGCTGAAAATGCGATGGACCCTATTGACGTGAACAAGATCGCTGCGATGTGCGGATTTGAGAACAGAGGGCAGAACATGACTCCGAAAGAGGCCCTCAGAATTGGTCTGCTCTTTTCTCGAGGGCAACCTGTGGAGGTGGAGGGCGTCGATGACGAACTGGTCGACGATATTGAGAGAAACGGATTCGTGTTCTCTGACGGGAACGGGTCAGCAGGGGAGGGCGTGTTCCGGTCTATCTGGAAGACGGTCGGGGAGACAGCCGGAAGAACAGACGTGAATTTCACGACCTTCCAGCTGAGGTACAAGGGCTACAAGGGAACTCTCACAATGGACAAAAACCTGCCGGCAAAGAAGGTGAGTGGATGGAGGAGAGGCTTGAACACGTATGCACTGTCCCGTCACATGGCGTGAAGCGTTTGCTTTTTCTCTCTCCGTGAGCAGGTTGGAAAGGGGGACTTCGTTTGCTTTTCCTCTCTCACCTGTTCGGCGCCTCCCACAGACTTTTTGTAATTTACCGCTTCGGTCCTGTGGTACTATCTCGTGTCGTGAACTAACCTGCGTGCCTGCCCCCTCAGGTTGCCCTCTTTCCTTTCCTTTTTTGTTCCATCTCCTTGCCTGGACTCAAGTCTGAAAACTCCCAAATCTCGTCTGCCAATGCGATTACGCTGTCTCTCTCGAGCGCCCTGCGTCTTCCATGGAGACCTGCTCTTCTTCAATTCCTCCCTCCCTCCTCTTGTGCCTGCCTGCCTGCCGGCCTGCAGATTGAGTTTCCCCGCAGCATGTTGAAGTTCAAGGGAACGGAGGCTGTGGACGCCCTCCCGATGCACATTCTCCAGGAAGCAAAGATCAAAAGGGGACAGTTGAACTGCCAGGTCGATCGAACCACGCCGTCTCTCTCTCCCTCGTTCTTTCTCTTTCTCTCTCACACACATATCTATGCACACACGCACACGCACACGCACAGCCCAGGCAGGCCGGAGGTTGAGGAGCAACAGAGAAAGAGAGGCAACAGATCGAAGCTCTGCGATCGCATTGCAAAGGGAAAGGGACACTATAGAATGGTCGAAACAGAGCGACTTTCTCCGGGTTCCATACGTTGTTTCAACTTGTTTTGTTCCCCATCGGTTTTTCTCATTTTTTCTTCTCTTTACCAGCCAGGGACAAAAATAAAAGAAACAAAAGAATGGATTGTCGTGCAACTTCTGAATCGTTCCCACGACTGCCCATTACTTCCACCTCGCCCATATGCACTTTATTTGCTCTGTTCCACTTTTTGTTGACTTATTGTCTTGCAGTTGATGCACGTGTTCAGAGCGCGCGGCACTCCGGCAGAGGTGTTCCTGGACCTCCAGACGCAACAGTTCGAGACCTTGCAGAAGTTCTCCAATGAGCCGAAATTCGTCATTCGACACCTGAAACGGTCAGGGAGGAGTAGACTCAGTCAGAGAGAACTGGGGAGGGAGTTCCGGGGGGGAGGGGTCGAGGGGAAGGAGAGTGGATGGATGGTGACAGCATGGTGCAGAGAGGCGACCGATGGGTACTCGTGAGAGAAATAAAAGGAGAAATATAAAGGGAAGGTGGTTTTTGAACACCGTCAAAGTACAATTGTTTGTTCGCAGATGCATCTCTGGGTTTCTCCGCTTGCTCCTTCTTCGCCTTTCCTGCCTCCCCTGCTTCTCTTCTCGTTCAAGTCCGTGTGAACCATGATGAGGCGGCAGTGGATATTCTCATTCTCTCTGATCTTCCTCCCTTCCTTTCTCTCTGCAGCACAGCACGACAACTTCGGAAGGCGGGGATTACAGGAAAGGCCGATCAGTGCGACCGATGGCGGGAACTCCTCAGAGCAGGCCTCCCAATAGTTTGCATTCCCGAGCTGGTCAAGTTCCTCCAAAATAAGGTCATGGGAGAACTCAGAGCGTCTGTGCGGGACGGGGAAGATTATGCAAAGTTGGTTGATCAGTCTGATAGAGAGTTGATTAGTGAGTCAAAGGAAGGAAGCAGTCTGCATGCGTGTGATTGAATCCCTTACATATTCAGATGTCCCAATTAACACCTTCGAGGATGTCCTCAAGGAAGCAACATGTTTGCCAAGTCTCATTCGCTCTCTCTCAAGCCCGATCCGAGCAAAGCCACATTTTTGCGCCATCGTTTGCCCCCCTTTCCCTCCACACGCATGGAGAGCATGCAGACTCCGGATTCCGGTCGAGGACGCGGAGGGGAACACCAGGGCTTGGTGGGGCATGGCGGTTATCGACAAGCGGGATTGCCTGGAGCATGATGAGATCTTTGTGCAGGTCTGTCGCGACGTCGGGCTCTTGGCCTGGAGCGACAGGGGGGGAGTTTGTTGCCGCAGAATTAAGACAAAAATGGACAGGGGGTCGTGTGAGAGTGATGCGTTCTTCTACCGCATTCTGGGCCTCTTTCTTTTTCAGGTACCACCCTGGCAGGATCGCTTCTGCCCTTCTTTTTTTGCCTCTCCCACTTGCCCGTCTTGCATGCCTCCTTCCTCCGTTCGGTCATTTCTTTCTTTCTTTCCTTCCGACTGACTAAGTAACTGACTGACATGATTTGATTCTTATTGTCCCATGGAGCACGTTTGCATGCACTAGCAGGTCCCCGTCCGAGGCAAGGGCGAGGACGACGAAGACCGCTTCTGCGTGGTCACGGGACCACTCGCCTCAGCCAAACACCCACTCTACAAGATAAGCGGTCAGTCGAGCAGCGGCGGCTTATCGCATGATGGGCGGAGGGGAGACCGTACTTGCAAAGGACACGAGAAGGAGTGTTTGTAGGGAAAAGGACGCAACGATGAAGAACAGAGACGGGACGGAGAGGGAAGGGGAGGAGAGAATGGACAAGAACGAAAATTGAGGACGAAGAGCCTCTTACTTTCTCGCAACAGCGTTTGGCAAGTGTTGCACAAAGAATCCACAAAATTGAGTGTGATTCTCGAAGAACTCTTTCAGCTGCTTCTGTTGAGGCATGTGTGTAAAGCGGGGCTTTAATTGTCCGATGTCTTTCCGGATTTTGTCTTCCTTTTTTTCTTTCTCCCTTCCTTCCTTCCTTCCTTCCTTCCTTCCTGGGCTCTCTGATGTAGAGAACTCCTGTTACTTCTCTGTTCAGGTGTGCGCATCGTGACGGGTGTGGACAGGCCAGAGCTCCGTCACCTGAAGGGAGTAATCGTCTTCTCTGCAAGGGGACCCCACCCGAAGCTCATGGAGCTAAGTGGGGCAGATGCAGACGGGGACTGGGTGTTCATCACCGACTACCCACCTCTGCTTTCCTCGATCACAGACGAGCCTCCCTCGATTGCAGTCCCGGCGAAAAAAGAAAAGAAGTCGGAGCATCAACAAGGTAGGCAGGCAGGCCCGGTGTGCGTGCGATTCCACTTTGAAGGGCTTCTTATCCCATCCTGTCAATTTCCTCCTCTGTCACTTTCTTTCTGCCAATCGCTCCGGTGAAATATCTTCTGTCATTCCTTTTATGTTTCATTGTTGCTCTGCTTTTTCAACCGCGCAATGATGAAACTACGCGTCCATTCTTTGGTCCTCAACATGCGGATCTGACCTATGCAGAGCAAAGGGACCAAGAGGACCGCGCAGCTGCAACAGCCGAAGACTCCCCTCCGACTCCCCATGTCCCCCCGGAGGGAAAGACGTTCAACCACACCCACAGGGACCTGGCGGCATCTCTGAGCCAGAACGCACTCGGTCAGTTGGGGGATCAACTGGAGGGCTCGAGCAAGCCCTCTCTCTGGCTTGGTTTTGCTTGCTTGGCGTTCTTCATTCTCCTGTGCGTTTGTGAGTTATTGTTCCACCGGTTTTATTTTGAGACACACTCTCCCCCCACCTGTCCCTGCCTCCCTTGCTCCCTCTGCTCCTACTTTCGTTTGTATCTTTGCAATTCATGTATGTATGTATGTGTGTGTGTGTGTGCAGGACTACTCGACTGGCACTTGATGAGATGGTGAGTTGGTACGTCGGTGTGGTACCTGAGCACTTGCATGAAGAGAGATGTGCGTGCTGTCTTTCTTTCATTCGCTCATTTGTTTGTGTCCGTGTTTCACCCTTTCTTGTCTTTTCTGTGCTTGTAGCAATATAATATGTCCAATCAGATCGAAAACCCTCGTTTCTTTTTTTTTTTTTTCAGGCTGGGTCACAAGGAAGACTCCGAGCTGGAAGGTGCCAAGTGGAGGGACTACTGCGAGAAGGTGGGGGACCTCGCTCAAGAGGCACTCGACTGCGTCAAGACAGGAGAGCCAGTCACGAAGGATCACATTCTAGAAACGTGAGTCAGGGTGGGGTAAAAAAGGAGAGCGGTGGGGAGAGAAAGAGAGGGAGTTAGGTAGGGTACTTTTTGGTCTCACATGATCGAAAGAGCGTGCAGATTCTTTCTCCAATTGTGGTTGTGTCTAGCTGACTTCTTCTCCGATGTCGCTCCCATTGGCTTCCCTAAAAACCGACCCTTGTAGGTGGATTGGTTGGATTCCAGGGACCTTCGTGGCATTGACCTCGCTCGCTTGCAGGTTTGGCGGCTGGCCCGACTACATCTCCTGTGCGGACTTTCGAGACCCCCCAAGAGCAAAAAAATGCGTGTGGGACTTTGAGGGTAAGAGGGACAGCTTCCTCCAACTGAACCAGACGCACCAGGGGAAGAGACAGTGCGAGCATCACAGTAGGTGCTTCCTCGGGGACCTGGTCAGACGGGCAGTGAAGGTAGGTGTGTGCGTCAGCCAGAGGACTCGACTAGAGTGAACGGAAATGCGTTGATTGATGCGTGCGTCAGTGCATGAGAATCCGTCGGCCATCTGACAATGAGATGTCCGTCCATGCATGCATCAAATAAGTCTATGGGTGCAAGTTCGAAATGTCTTTTGGAGCAAAACCGAATTCCGCCTTCTCGTGTGTGTCTGATCATCCATCAAACAGCATCCAGCGAGACAAAAGCGAAAGCCAGATTAGTTTTGTTTTCTGTTGTTTCTTATCCTGATGTCGCTGACCTCTTGTTGTACCCGAGCAGCTCTTCAACTTCCCTTCCTTTCCCGCTTGCTTTTCCCCTTCCTGTTGGTGCAGAAAGCCGCTCCGCCCCTCACCTTCCCCTCTCTCCCCGACCCTCTCGAGCGTCTCTGGGTGGAGAGAGAAGAGGGACCCCCCTCAGAAGAGACACAGAGGGCTGCAGGGGATCTCCTCCAGTGGGCACGGGAGTTCTTCGACAAGGAGGTGAAACCCAAAGCTGCAGAGGTCCGTTGACTTTTTCTTCACAGTGGTGAGCAGAGATGGACAGCAATTTTTACATGCAGTTGTTTCCTCATTTCAAAATAAGACCTCGAACTCCCGCGCTTCATGCCAGTCTCACTTCGCTGAATGCAAAATGGGTTTGAATGCAGTTAAGCATAAAAACGTCGCTTATCGAATGTGCTTTTCCCTTTTCATCTACTTGATATGCTGAAGTCCTGTGGAGTCTCCCTATGGATCGTCTTCTTGATCGACCTTTCAGACAGGCAAATGGAGATGAAGCCTTTTCAAATGAGAAAAAAAACATCTTAATTGTCTTCCTTTCAGGTGATGTTCAACAGACCTGCCGACGAGAGGACAAGAACCGAGACGGAGCGGGTCTCCTCTGTCCTGGGCGTCCCTGTGCAGGCCCCAAATGGGAAGTGGCAGCAGAGGCAGAGGCCGAGGGGGGAGGGGGAGGTAGACAGCCTGAGGGGGGACTTCAGGGTGTGCGACCAGATTAGGGAGAGGAAGGACCTCTCGTGGAATGCCTGGGAGGATTTTCTTGTGGACGTCAGTTGGAATTCAGAATGTTGGAAGGCCAAGTGAGCGAAATCGAATGCCGAGGAAGCGGATTGAAGAAGAGATGGAAATGGAAAAAACAATTGTGAGGGAGAAGGAGCTAGAACGTGATTCCTTTCTGTTTTTTTTCTTTTACGCTTGTTTGGTTTCTTCTGTAGTCTTTCATTTATTTTTGTCTTCATTTGTCGTACAGGTCCACGGGTGGCTGATCGACGAAGCAAGGAGAAGGGCACAGGAAGGGGAAGGCCAAGTCCAAAAGGAGGCACACCGTCTCGCTTTGGCCCTCTACGTTGCTCAGGTGGGACGACAAGCAAAACTCTTTCTCTTCCTATACCTCTTTGTTCTCTCTCTCTCTCTCTCTGTGTGTGTGTGTGTGTGTGTGTGTGTGTGTATGTATGTATGTGTATGTGCGTGTGTGTGTTTGTGAGTGTGAGTCAGACTGGCAGACTGTCCGTCCGTCCGAAGAGCACTTCCGGTCCGTGTAACCCTGAATCCCCCTTGTTCGTGCAAGTGATCGATCCTTCCTTCGTTTAGTTTCTTCATCACTCTCCACAATGATCGATCATGTCGAAGAAATGCGATGTTGATGAATGCAGAAGAGGGGCAGGGCAAAGGGCGACCCGCTCTGGCCCCAATTGAATTTCCTCTGGTTCCCCTTCGACATCTGTCACGATGAACTCTTGAGGCTTCTCGAGGAGCAATCCTCTCAGGGAATCGGGCAGGAAGGAGACGGGCAGAGAGACGGTTCCTCCTCCTCGTCCTCTTCTGCAGAGAACCCTCCTGCTCCTCCTGCTCCGGTGTTTGAGTGGATCATCCACTCGTTTCTGGGCAGCGCCTCTCGACTGGCCTCCTGTTGTGGTCCTCGAGAGGGGGGCCGAGAGGGGGAGAGGGAGGAGTAGAGGAAAAGAGCGGGTCTTCCTTTGCGTCAAAGAGAGGAAAGAGCTTGGCGGAACTGTGCGGGCTGATTTCCTTCTCTCTTCTAGCTGGAGGGGTGGGGGTTCGCTGCCTGTCTGTATGCATGGG